>JAKCPI010005948.1:0-96583 GCA_023213315.1 Euborellia annulipes
CGGCAAAATTTTTTTCCCGGTCATGAAAATCATTTTACCTTTTTTTAGAGAGATTTTGAGAAAATCGAAAAAAACTAAAAAAGTACATCAGAAAAGTACTAGTACTTTTTGGCCGATTTTGTTTAAAAGCTTATTTACACGAGTTCAGGGGATTTCTAGCTTAAATAAAATTTCAACCTCCTTTGTCATTTCCTTCATGGTCAAAAATGCCCCCCCCCCCCACACACACAGAGCAATTTGATAGACCCCCTTTTTTGGACTCAGGGGACCTCTATATCCATCAAAATCTCGACATCGAATTTTTGTCATGATCGCAATACGGTACTTTCTCTATATATTAATATTTCATATATAGGGGTAAGAGGAAGTATAAACACACGGCTTGCCTGCTTGCTTATAAGCTAGCATTAAAAAAAAAACTTTTGTAATTAATTATTTTTTAATTTTGATAATAAATTTACAACAGCCTAGGGGTCGTTGTTAGAAATTTTATTATTATTCATTCGAGTAAGGAGATAATGTGCTCTTGAATCACATCTAAACAAAATTTTTATCGACCTATAGTAAGAGTTTCCATTTTTTATGACTTGCGTACCCCTTTTGTTAACCAGTTTACCAAATTTGATTTTTATATAGCGTACTCAGTGTCAGGGGCGCCGGAACGAATTTGAATCAGGGGGGGCAAAAAAATTTTTTTTAGAAAATTAAAATAATTTAATATGTTTAAATAGTATAAAACAAAAACAAATCTACTATAAAACTTTAAAAATTTTAAGTAAAATCACAATTTTAATAAAATTAAAATTTTAAAAAATTTGGAAAAAAATGAATTTCTTACTCTTTTAAATTAGAAGATTTTATTTTTCAAAAGTAAAAATATATCATTTTTAATAATAAATGAAATAAAAGAAGAAATTTTGCCCCCCCTCTGCCTCCCCCCTGTAGGATGCCAGGGGGGGGGCAATGTACCCTTGCCCCCCCCCCCCCCCCAGTTCCGGCGCCTATGCTCAGTGTCACCTTGTGACAACTAGAGTATGCTATATTCGAAGAATAAACGTATAGAAATTTGAATAAAAATAAAAATTTAATTTAAGATTTTTTTTTTCTACATAGACCCTGACCCTGAGAGCCTTAGACCCTGTCTTTATCTATTTCAATTGATTGGTAGCCAATTCAATTGAAATAAATTTTTGAGATGAGATGCGAACCCATGACCCCTAGCACAAGAGCCTACCAACTCTACCACTAAGCTACGACTCAAGGGCTTATTTTCCTTATAAGAATTAAGGGATAAAAGTTGGAATTAGAAAATTATTATTTTTTTAATATAATAGGCCTACTCTTAAGCCGAGCCTGGTAATAAAGGAGAACAACTGCTACGAAGCAAAGTCATGCACTCCGGAACATCGGGTGGGTGGACGGGAGGAACCATCGATACAATTCATATACAATACATAAAATAAATCCCTAAATAGTCTACGCAGTTGAAAATGCAAATATGCAAATAAAAAAATTCCTCAATATATAAATCTATAGTCTTTTGTTTTATGAAATTGGAGTTCAACTTTTTCAAATTTTTAATCCATTTTTTAACTGGATTTTTCATTTTTCATTACAGAAATCATTCAATTGGAGAAAAGCAAAAGGAGCTCAACGTTCAGTATTTGCTGTTAATACTTCATCTGAACTGAAGACTTTTGAGTAAGCTAACTCCAAATTATATTAATAACATATATTTATTAATAATAGGCCTATCATATTTTTTTAATATTAAAAAATTTAACTTAATTATGCATAATTTATAATTAGAGTACGCGTTATATTCGTACTTCAAATTCTTACTAAATCCATCACTAAAAAACCAGAATTACCATAATTCGTGGCAGTGGTGGATTTACGGTAAGGCCTCTGAGACCCGGGGCGGAAAAATTTTAGGGGTGCCAAAATTTTAGAGGCGAGTAAATTTTAAAAGACTCAAATTTATAGAATGATTTTATCAATTTGGCTTTGTTACCAGGGACATTGACACCTATGATGGGAGAGTTAAAACTAACAATTGAATTTTTTACGACCTTCATATTTTCCGAATTAAAAAATTTCTTTGTTTTACATAGCCTAAATATACCAAAGCAGAGTAGCTATTAATATTTAAGATATACAAATATGTTAATTCACTTGCTATTATCAAAAATACATGTTTATACTTAATATTAATATATGAGTCGTTTGGCAAATGCGTAATTGGTTGCCCCTTAACTCAATGTGAAATAATACATTAGAATAAATTGCTTTTGGCAACAAATTTGTTTATGAGTTGTCAAACAATTCAGGTATATAACGCCTTTATGAATATATACTTGTTTGTTTTATATCTAGGCTTATATTGTTTTACGATTTATCTATGCTATAATAATGACATAAGGGATGCTATGATATTAAAATTGCCAGGTGTAAACATATCAATCAATAAAAAATTAAGTTAGATCTTTTCATAATAATTTTATCGTGGAAATGATATGAAGCTAATAAAATAACTTATAGAAAAATTTAATTTACTTACAAAATTTGATTCGGGGAAAATCAAGAAACTCACCTGAAACAAGCAAATAAAGAATAGGATAAATATGATATTCTTACAATTCTATTACAAAAGAGGACGTAAAATGACAAAAAAAAAACGTGGAGGGGGAACGAAAGCTAAAAATTCTAAACAAAATGGAAAAAAAATTGTATTAATTATTTATTGGAGTCAGAGCAAGTGCACAGTACTTGAAAACGACTGTCGAATAAGCAGTTCAAACGTTGTTACAGTACATTTATATTTTTAATAAATAATTAAATACCCTTCGTGAAGAGAAAACCTTAAATTAGAAATTTAATGTTATCGATATTCTTTGGCAGAATCGCAATTAAAATATTTGTATAACCTTTAAAGTCTGTCTGTATGGCCTAAGATGCCAAAAAAACTTAAAAAAAAAAATATATATATATTTGAATGAGTACTTTTCATTCAGGCAATCAAGTACTCATATGAGTAAAGTATCGAAACAAAAGTATAGATACCAGCAAGCAGGCCTATCGATACTTTATTCGTGTCCTTACTTGTACCTCATGGGTCGTTTTGATAACTTACCTACTCCAACATTAAAATAGCCTCCCTATGGGGAAATACATGGTGTTTGTCCTTCAGCTATTTTAATGCTGAAGGACAAACACCATGTATTTCCCCATAGGGAGGCTATTTTAATGTTGGGGTAGGTAAGTTATCAAAACGACCCATAGGAAAAAGACAAGGTCTTTAAAATACACAGGTTGGCCAGAAACTAGTAAATAAACAATTTTCCGGTCACAGTTTTTAAATGGTCCACGTCATGAAGCTCCTCCTTGCTTGTATTTTTCTATGGGGCAGCATTGTTGACTGCCTATAACCTAGTTCACATTCATTTTGTTTTGTTTGCAAATTTTATAGTTTCTGACTAAACTAATTTAGACCCAAGTATTTATTCTGCTTTATTAATAATATACCGTATATAAATATTTATACATGGTTTGTTCCGAAAGATCTTTTACAAAAAGAGGAGCTGCATGACGTCACTCCCTTGGAATGAAAAAATGTAAACAAACCGAGTTTGACCCCCCTGGGAAAAAGATAGGAGAAATGGTTGCCTTGGTAACAAAATATAAATATTTTCTCATGTTTATTAATTTTACTTTCTCTTACCTATGTATATGTCGTAGACAGATCGTGAAATTAGACAGTTCATGAACTGTCTAGACATTTCATGAACTGCAGCCAGATCGTGTAATGGTCAAACAGTTACATGATCTGGCTAAAAATTTTAGACAGTTCATGAAATGCAATTGGGCCTTAGACAGATCGTGTAATGCTCGAGAATTACATGAAATGTCTAAATTTTTTAGGCAGTTCATGAACTGCCTAACAGCAGTTTTGCCGATCGTGTACTGTTTGTAAAGCAAATAAAAAGATCTCGAAAAAAGTCAATTTTTTTCAATATTATTATTATTATCGATTAATAAATTTTCCAAATCTCCCTCACTTTGTAAATCTTGAGTTAAGGTGCGCGTCTCGGGGTTCTAATTTTGGGAGATTCCAGCGGCCACAAATTTGAAGCTATCTACCTCAATTTTTTTAAAATTAAAGTTATTTAAAATGTCTACAACTTATAGAAGCCCTTTTTTTGATTTTCGAAAAAATAAAATTTTTTTTTTAGATTTATTGCATTAAATTACAAACAGTACACGATCGGCAAAACTGCTGTTAGGCAGTTCATGAACTGCCTAAAAAATTTAGACATTTCATGTAATTCTCGAGCATTACACGATCTGTCTAAGGCCCAATTGCATTTCATGAACTGTCTAAAATTTTTAGCCAGATCATGTAACTGTTTGACCATTACACGATCTGGCTGCAGTTCATGAAATGTCTAGAAAGTTCATGAACTGTCTAATTTCACGATCTGTCTACGACATATATATGTAATATATATATAGAGAGAAAGTATTGGATTCATGTCAAAAATTCGATGTCGAGATTTTGATGGATCTTCACGTTTTGAGGTTCCCTGAATCCAAAAAAGTGGTTTTCGCGACATGGTCTGTCTCTCTCTCTCTCTCTCTGCGTGTGTGTGTGTGTGTGTGTGTGTGTGTGTGTGTGTGTGTGTGTGTGTGTGTGTGTGTGTGTGTGTGTGTGTCTGTCTGTGAACAAAATATCTCAAGAACGAAAAGAGCTAGGAGGTTGAAATTTTATATTTAAATTAGACACCCCCATGGGACGTGACACGAAGCTTTTGAACAAAATCGACCAAAAAGTACTAATACTTTACTGATGCACTTTTTCAGTTTTTTTCGATTTTCTCAAAATTTGCTCCAACGATTTTTTTTAAAATTCATATATCAACTATTTTTTAGTTGCTCTTTAAAATGTATATTCTCATTTTGTGATTGAAATCTTCTGAAGACCACTTTACTCTTGTTCTCCATAGAAAAGATAGGAGAAATGGTTGCCATGGTAACAAAATATAAACATTTTGCCATATTTATAAATTCTACATCTTGAAAATCGAATGTACCATACTGTCGGAAACTAAATACATGTCGACACAAAAAATCTGGTGGGACAAGCACAGTACACAACTTTCGATTACCGAAGGTAAGAGAAAGTTGTGTGCTGTGCGCCAGTCACACCAGATTTTTACATCTTGCATTCTAATATATCGGCTGAAACTAAATATATGTCGACACGAAAAATCTGGTGTGACAAACACAGAACACAACTTTCGATTACCGAAGGTAAGAGAAATTTGTGTGCTGTGCGACAGGTTTTTTTTTTTAAATATTTCGGCCCGCCTAACGCCTAACCATCCTACACTATTTTTTTTTGCAAATATTTCGGCCCGCCTAACCATCCTCAGTTCAGACCTGGCAAAATATATCCTGCCATCATTTGCAAAAGAAAATATAGTATAAGATGGTTCTCGAGGAAGGATATAAATGCAGGCAGCCAAGAAATAAAAACGCTCTCGATTCCCTTTGAATGTCCAGACGTTTCGGGCAAAATTTATTCGCCTATCCTCAGTGAACTATTCTAGTGGGAGAGAGTTAAGTCTCCTTTGGTATACATAGTTGTTGTTAGGTCCTACTACGTATTCTATTTAATGTAACAATATGATGATAAATGAGTTTTAACAACAAAAAACTCATTTATCATCATATTGTTACATTAAATAGAATACGTAGTAGGACCTAACAACAACTATGTATACCAAAGGAGACTTAACTCTCTCCCACTAGAATAGTTCACTGAGGATGGGCGAATAAATTTTGCCCGAAACGTCTGGACATTCAAAGGGAATCGAGAGCGTTTTTATTTCTTGGCTGCCTGCATTTATATCCTTCCTCAATATATTTCCAGTCATTAAACATTATTATAAGATGGTTCTCTTATTCCCATCTCTCAAAATTAATAAATCCTTTAATCATTAGATTTAGGTAGATCAAATGTCTCTTTTAAAGTAAAATGGAAATAATTAAGATAATAATAAATATGATAAATATCACATTATGTCTCATTTTTAAGTTTCTTCTTTTTAAAGACATTAAAAAGAGATTTATAAGTCGTTAAAATATTTAATTTAAATGTCCAGAGAGTTTTTTTTTGACATTTCCTCATTTATTGTATTTACAACAATGTTATTTGAGGTATGATGATAATAATACGTACAGTACTTGAATAAGCCGGCAATAGAATGGAACCATTGATAAACTCACTGTACAAACATCGTCATTCCCTTTTCTCGATTATATTTTATTGAGATAGGATACAATGGATAATAATTGGGGTGTGAATTAATCCGAATGGCTGCTGCTTATTCTCTGTCTGTCTTTCTGGTCATTCATGAATGAATAAACGCGGAAGAGAGAAATCCCTCTGGGATTAAAAGAGAAACAGATATCAAAATGTGATGGATTTCATTGTCGAGAATATTATTTAAGATAAGCCGTCTACGTCAACACCTTTGCACTTAAGTGAAATGGAAATTTTCTAATGGAATTTTAGGATGAGCTTTTTTTTAATAAATATGATTTGAAATAAAAGTTTATTTAAATGGATTGTTCATGTGTCAGAAAGGAACTAATCAATTTTTCTTACTTGAGATTCATAGTATTATATAATAAACGCGCCAATTTTAGATTTTTTCTCGGTCTTCCCATTTCTCTTTATAGCTCAAAATCTTTATCAATGGTGTTTTAGTGATACCAAAAAGATCTAGAACATGACAGAAAAGGACCATTCACCAAGCAAATTCTATTCTATAACTTTCGACCGTAGACCCTAGTTGAAATATTTTATAAATGAAAATATACAAATAAAATACTCGATTATCTATTTTAAACTATTTAATAATAGAAGCAATACTAAGCAAATCGCCAATCCCATTCACATAAGCCATTCCAAATACAGTGTATATTTTCTGTTCGACATTTTTTTAACGACCTTTTTTCGTTTAAATATGTTTATTTCAGCAAGTGATTAACCCTCCAAAATTGCCAAAATTATTCATTCGTGTAAATCGGGTAATGTTTTTTTTTTCAGGGATCAGAAAAATTTTATTAGGGGTGTCCAAAGTTTAAAAAACGGTAAAAATTCGATTTTTCTAAACTTTAAGCCGTTTGAGGCACCTCTAAATTACCTTAGATTGTATTGAAACTATTATACTGTATGGTATACTTTTTACAAAACCTTTACATTGGTTTAAAACCTGTACACTTACCTTTAACGGAAGCCTTTCTGGGTACCTCAAATTTTATTTTTTATTTTAATAGCATTCATTTATTTAATATGCTTTCAGGCTACTAAGCAATCTGGAGCAGTGAATTTATAAAATTTTGTTTTCTCCCACATTACCATTATTATCCTCACATTATTAGGTATAATTACATGACCCATCTCAAGTTCCAGATAAACCCCAATAGCCATACATTTTTTTTTTTTTAAAGATTTTTTAAATTTATTTATTTGTCCAAGATACGGTTAAGTACTATTTTTCATTTAGTACATTTCAGTACTTATTAGATTTATAGAAGGCTTTATTTAAAAAAAAATCTGGTGTGACTGGCGCACAGCACACAACTTTCTCTTACCTTCGGTAATCGAAAGTTGTGTACTGTGCTTGTCACACCAGATTTTTTGTGTCGACATGTATTTAGTTCCCGGCAGTAGGGAATATTTGAATTCAGATGTCAAAATTATAAACATGGGAAAATATTTATATTTTGTAACCATGGCAACCATTTCTCCTTTCTTCTCTATGAAGTACAAGAGTAAAGTGGTCTTCAAACAATTTTGAGGGCAAAACGAGAATATACATTTGAAAGAGCATCTAAAAAATAATTGATTTTTGAATTTTAATCAAAATCATTAGAGCGAATTTTGAGAAAATCGAAAAAAACTGAAAAAGTACATCAGTAAAGTACTAGTACTCTTTGGCCGATTTTGATTAAAAGCTTATTTTCACGCTCGCGGGAGGTGTTTAACTTAAATATAAAATTTCATCCTCCTAGCTCAATTCCTTCATGCTTAAAATTGAACACACACACACACACACACAGACACACAGACAGACAGACCATGTCGCGAAAACCACTTTTTTGGATACAGGGGACCTCAAAACGTAAAGATCCATCAAAATCTCGACATCGAATTTTTGACATGAATCCAATACTTTCTCTCTCTATATATTAACATATATATAGAGGTAAGAGAAAGTAATACATTTTACTAAATATAAACTGTAATGAGAAATATTGTCCTGATTATTCTAAGACAGCAAACTTCCTTAAAATCCTAACTTAAAATTGGATTAAAGAGTCAGCTTTATCCAATTTGTTTTATTAAACGATTTAGTCAGAATTTGTCTATTCCTTTTTGTTAAGCTCGTTTCGTTTCTCTATATCCAATATCATTATACTATTTAACGAAATTACCCTCTATTCATCCATGCTGAGAAGCTGCTTGAGGAAAATTGAATTATTGAAATATCCAAACTTCACCTCTTCAAATAATGCCGTTTTAAGGACTTTAATGGCAAGGAAATGTACATAAATTGACTTTAATTTTAATTGGCTAACAAGAAAGAGGGAAATAATTTATTAGTTTTATTTTTTTAGAAAAATTTATCTTTTTAAAAAAATTTTATAAAATTAATTTTTACTTTTCCTTCTTACGATCTTACAATTTGCCCTAAATTTCCCAAATTTTTAGAAAATAAGTTTTTCAATGTGACTCTTGACCTATAAAGGTGGATAGAGCTCTAATCTAAAACAAAATTATTTTTTAAATTAAAGAAAAAATATCAAATATTTTATAAAGACTCTACAAGAAAAATTTTTACTTTCTCTTACCTATGTATATATGTAATATATATATAGAGAGAAAGTATTGGATTCATGTCAAAAATTCGATGTCGAGATTTTGATGGATCTTTACGTTTTGAGGTCCCCTGAATCCAAAAAAGTGGTTTTCGCGACATGGTCTGTCTGTGTGTGTGGGTGGGTGTGTGTGTGGGTGGGTGGGTGTTCAATTTTAAGCATGAAGGAATTGAGCTACGAGGTTGAAATTTTATATTTAAGTTAAACACCCCCCGGGACCGGAAAAATAAGCTTTTAATCAAAATCGGCCAAAGAGTACTAGTACTTTACTGATGTACTTTTTCAGTTTTTTTCGATTTTCTCAAAATTTGCTCCAACGATTTTTTTTTTTAAATTCAAAAATCAATTATTTTTTAGATGCTCTTTAAAAGGTATATTCTCATTTTGCAATTGAAATCTTCTGAAGACCACTTTACTCTTGTATTTCATAGGGAAGATAGGAGAAATGGTTGCCATGGTAACAAAATATAAATATTTTTCCATACTTATAAATTTTACATCTGAATTCATATGTTCCGTACTGTCGGGAACTAAATATATGTCGACACAAAAAATCTGGTGTGACAAGCACAGAACAAAACTTTCAATTACCGAAGGTGCGACCAGTCACACCAGATTTTTTTCATTTTGCATTTGCTATTTCGTATTAAGATTAAGTTAGTTCTTTTGCTCTCAATTCTTTTAATTGCCAAAAATAATTTGTAAAAATCTTCATTGTTTGAACTTTGTTATATAGTGAGTAAAAATCTTTGCAAAATTGAAAAAAACAAACCCTTAGTTGTCTATTATTTTTTTAATTTAAATTGATGTCGTTTCGATTACAAATACATTTGGGCAATTAAATTCCAATATACCAGGTAGATCATTTGTTATTGGGACCAATTCTAAATTTTTTCAAATTAGAATTCTAAAAAGAATATGAAATTTCCAATATTTCATGTTACATCCAATTTTTAAAACAAAGCAAAATTCTTTCCAATGCATATGTAAATAAAAACAATAAACATGCACGATGTATTTGTCCCGAAATTATAATATTGTAGTATATTTTATAATTTTGTATAAAAATATACAGTAAAACACAAGACATTCTATAAATAAAAATTTAATGATTAAAAATATACTGATTAAATTCATTATTAATGACGGAAGCACAAAACATTTAAATTTATTTATTAAGAGCTTGAAAAATAATTTTCCTTGATGCATAATAAAATTTAAAAAAATTTGATGTTTTTAAGGGACTTTTCCGGTTTTATCGCTCGGGAGAGGAAGCTGACCCCTTGCATACCTGTTAAGAGACGATATTTCTGTCATTATTACTACGACCCAAGGGGAATTTATTAATTTTAATTTATATAAATATACTTGTAAATTAAAAACTTTATGTTACCATGCAAATTTTTTTTTTTTTTTTTCATTTATTTTTCGGCCTTTGACCTTGGTCATTCCGGCCCCTCTTTTTACAATATATCTTACAAAAAAAAAACAAAAACATACAACTATTATACATGCAAAATTTATTTCTAATTATTAAATCTTAATCATTTTTTGAAATAAATGTAAAATTAAAAAAAAAAAGAGATTTTATCTCACTTTAATAAAAATTATTATTTTTGAAATTTCAAAATTAAAAATGCTGCTCAGCCAATATAGGTTTAGATAGGAATTTAGGAAACAGGTAATAATAATAATATAGAATTTTAAAATTAATATTCCTCTCAATATTTTATTAAAAACAGTCGCTTTTTAGATTGTTTATAAAAGTACTATTGAAGGAGCTAAATGAAGACTCAACGCAAAAAAATCAGCTAATTTTAAACTACATTTTTCATTTTTTTCGCTGTTAATTGTGGGGGGACTCACCGATCAGAGTGGCTGTTAAGGACAGGTACAGGCAGAGAGTGGCACAGGTTCCCTTGGGAGCGCCGGGAGAGATCGGCGAACGGTGACCCGGATCCAGGCGGCTCTGGAAGCCGAATGCCTGTTCTAGCAGCGCCTCCCGGCAGTTGAGTCCCGATCGATACCCACCATACCCCCCGCAAAAAACAGGACCCCCACCAACCAAGAGATCCCTGAGGAGAGAAGGCCAGCAACCCTTGCCATGTGCCACCCCACCCACCACCCATTCGTAACAACAAATTACAGTTCTATCAATGAGTCAAAAAAATCTCCAATATTCAAATAATCACAATAACGACATCAATGTTATTGTTGGATTTTTATCTTTAATCAATCCATTAAATATGTTTACATGTTTGTTCAGTCTGTCTGTATATTCCAATTAAAAATGGGATTTTCTATGACTCAGCCGGTGTCTTCTTTTGTCAGTTTATAGTCTTACAAGCATCGCAAAATCAAGAAATTTCAAAATCTTTCGAGCAAATTTTGAAAAAAAAAAAAAACAAAAAAAAAACTGAAAAAGTACATCAGTAAAGTACTAATACTCATAGGCCGATTAATTTTATTATTTATTTTATCTTTATTTATTGAATAAAAGCTTTTTTTGCACCTCAGTAGGGTACTTAACTTAAATTTCAACTTATTTCCTTCAATCATTAATTTGAACAACACAAACAGACCGAGGATTTTTTGGACTCAGGAGATCCTCTATATTTCCAAACATATAGCATACTTTGAATAACAATAAAAAAAAATACTAATAAATTTGATAATAGGTAAAAAAATTATTTAGTATCTTTGGTTATATACCTACACCAGCTAATTATCTATTATGTCAAATCAAAAGTTCAACCAATATTATATATTTCGAGACCCCATCTGCTTTTTAGAGATATGGAGAAAAATTATGTGTCCAAAATTTCAAATCAATTGAATAAATAGTCGTTGACGAAAAAAATTACCACAGACATACACACACAGAAACACATTGACACACACACAGACATCATTCCAAAAACTACTTAAATGGATTCAGGGGACCTCAAAACGTATTTGGCAGCTTCAGTTCAATTTCGATTTTTTTTTTTACGATTACATTAACTTTACCTGTTCAACCTACGGTTGATGGGCAAAGTTAAAAATAATCAAAGCGTAAAGAAAGGCTTGTCTTATTGTATTTTACGTTTATAAGAGTTTTAATTAACAAGTAAAAAATTAACTTCCCTTTCTCTCTCTCTCTACAAAAAAAAAAAACTTTTAAAATTATAAAAGCTAATGTGTCGTTTTTTCTCTATACTCTTTTTTGCACCCTACTTGTTCAAACAAGCTGAAAATTAATTCATAAAATTATGAATATTTATTAAATTTTTTTTTGAATCAACACCAATCAAAGTGTTTAATTAAGCATGAATATTGAAAAAATGAGTTAAAAATGACATGATACTTTCCTTTAGGCTCTTAGTATCGTCTAAATGGCCGAAAATTGGGAATAAAAGTTACAGGTACAATGATTAGTTGCAGTTCTCTCTAAACAAAAAAAAAAAAAACTCATTTGGAGATACCGAGTATCAAACTCCTCCTTATCTGCTCTCATTGATTTTTAACTCTTCGTCCATCAAGTTCTTATTATTTAAATTAATATTATATTGTTAAATATAATAATTTTTTTTTTATATTGTATGCTAGATAATTTTATTATTTATATAATATATATATATATTATATTAGTTGGGCGTTATGTACACAGTAAAAAACAATGGCTATATATATGTAAATGGATATAGTAGAAAAGTGTAATGCGAGGTATATTTGTTCATGCTTTCTACTGGCGCCAATGTATCTGTTTTCATAAATAATGCTAATTGCTTTATGAATTAAAATAATTTTTAAAATATAGCTTTATTTTATCTATAAATAATATAGCATTCTATTAATAAATTTATTAAAAAAAGCATTTAAATTAATACTGTGGAATAAATAATTTTTTTTAATTCAATTTTAAAATATGATTTCACAGCCAGAGACGCACCCAGGGGAGGGGGGCGGGAGGGGGCGGTCCGCCCCAAGCACCGAGCCGGCATAGGCCCCCAAATATTTGTCTTTGAGAGGGCTCAAGTAAAAACAGAAAAAAATTTTTTTGAGCATTTGTCTTTAAAGGGTTCGGGGCCCTCGGTGCTCAAGTAAAAACGAAAAAATGTAGATAAAAAGAAAGATTTAATGAAAATTTGTCTTTGAGAGGGCCCGGGGTTTTCGGGGTTCAGGGATATTCGGTATTTTAAAAATATTTTTGTGTATGGAGGAGGGAGATATTTAAAATGAGTTCGTCCCCCCTCCCCCCCCCCCCGAAAAAATTCAATATACACATCTGGTACAAAATGTATATAGGCCCCCACTTCTAGTGACGCCCCAGGCCCCAAACTGTCTCGGTACGCCCCTGATCAAAGCGGTCTCACTTTGCCAAACTAATTTTTCAATTTTTAACTTTTTTAAATTGTTATGATGGCTGTGTAAATATCTCGAGTGTTTACCATCCTTTAATTGTAAAATTAATTAAATTAACTAAAAATTATAGTAGTTTTCTTCTTGGTCAATTCTCACTGATGGTAATTGAGGAAGTGAATAAAACGAATAAAAACTATAAAATTAATTATTTAAAGTGCTTCAAATTTATACATTTTATTAATAAATTTGTTTTTGTAATAACCTTAAACCACCTGACATATCTTCATTGCTAATTATTCTAAGGTAATTACAAGAATTTTTCTCAATTATTTTATATTGGCCACGAGGGTTTAATTCTTCCTAACCTTGTAATAATGATGGAAGGGAACTTTCTCTTACCTTCGGTAATCGGAAGTTGTGTTCTGTCACACCAGATTTTTGTGTCGATATATTTTTAGTTTCTGACAGTACCGTACATTTGAATTCAAGATGTAATAAAATTCATAAACATGGGAAAACATTTATATTTTGTTACCATTTTTCCTATCTTTCCTATGAAATAGTAAAGTGTGCTTCAAAAGATTTCAAGGGCAAAATGAGAATATCATAATCATTAGGGTTATAACGTCAATATTTTTTTTTTTTTTATTTGAAGATCCAATCAATCAATGGAATAAAAGTTATTATTATTGTTGATTGAGAATAAGGGCTTTAATGATCTAACCAAACTCAATTTAGCTAAATCTCTCAACTTAATTTTTTAATAATTACTTTTAAATTTAAGTTTTCTGAATAATTGATTTTTGTCTTTCAAAAATTTGATACCAATTTTTTTAAATTAGTTTATCTTAATTTACTAAATAAAATTCTTTTATCTTATTGCAGAGAGCAATTGAATGGAAATTAAGAAAAGGAGTTCGACTTCATCATTTATTTACTACGTATTTACACGGCCTCGCAGCTCTAGGGATCTGAGTAAGCTCTATCAAACTATCTTAATTAGTAATTTTAAATCTGAATTTAATTTAAATCTATAAATCCAATGACATTATGGTGCGTCCCTTCTCTTAATCCACTGGGTATACAAACAAGAACATTCAGTCCCACATGAAATCACACTGAACCAACAACAGATAATTAAATTAAGAGTTGGGAATTTTATTTTAACTAGCTTACTTTAGATTGAACCCTCAAAAAGAATGGAGTGAGAAAGGGTTAGAAACATATGAATACTTCAACCATAAAACTACTTTATCTTACCAATACATGGAATATTTAATTTTCAATCAAAGTTACATTTGTACATTTTTATACAATTCTTTTATTTTTTCTTTGAAATATCTGCCCTTTGGCTTTGAGAACTATTCGTTTTGGATACTATTAGAGAGAGAAGAAATGAATTAGATATATGCTGTACTTTAGAGAAGTGGCTTCTAGTTCAACGAATTTAATTGAATTTTAATATAAATTTTACATTTCCAAAGTGAATTTAATTAATTTAATATATTTACAGAAAATGTAATATGGTTCTTGGCTTTAACTTCAATTTGTTTATGTTTCGCTCCTGTGTTTGTGAAACAAATTAACTAATTTAAAAAAAAAATAAAGGAAATTTTGATGATTTCAACTTGTTATATTGATCTCTGTAGTACTCTACTAGACAAAATGAAAGAGACTCCCTTCTTATTTTTGCCTTGCGTTGAATTAATAACTTTCAGGTTCATTGCCCCTCTTTTTTCACACTGAAATTGATTGCTTTTTCATTTGCATAAATTCTCATTAAAGCCCTTCAAGTGATGTTCGATTACGTCATTCGTTATCAAATTTAATTCGACGAAGTTACGCGTAGAGATTTTTTTTTCCATTTTCCTTTCTCCCTCACCAAATTTTTTTTATTCCATTCATATATATTCACACTGCTGGTTAATATTTAACTCGGAACTCTTGCACACGATTCTTGCCTTTATCAAAAATTCAATTTTGTCCTCTCGTATTTTTTTTTTTTTTTTTATTAATATAAATTTATTCGGTTGATTTTTCTGTTTAATAAAAAATATCATACGCTTCATTTCTGGATTTATTTTTTTGTTTTTATTATTTTAACCGACACGTGGTGGTTATAAGCAGGAATTACATGAAACATAATTATTTAACACAAAATACGTATTTCTATACTTTAATCCAAAGATTTATTTATCTAATAAAAAAGATTATTCTAATCAAAATTTTTTTTTTCACACTTTTTTCTCATTCACACAGTCTTTTCGGCAACTTAGGCCATTTAAGACTTTGACGATAACCGTTAATTATTAAAATATCTATTGGGGGGTCCAGGCATTTCTATTTAAGTCATTTGGTATCCAAATGCCTTAAATAAAATCATCGCACTACCTGGGGTCCAAACCCGCGACGATCGGTATAGAAGATAGGCACGCTACCAACTACTCCAAGCCCCGTGGGCTAATCAAAAATTAATAGTTATTGATATTTATCAATATACAGTATTACTAATGATAGCTCTTTTAATTGTCACTCTGTAGAATTCCTTGCTTGCTCAATCAAGTCTTCTTCTCCATGTCCTAGATAAATTAGTCGGGAGCCCAATTAGCTGTTTAGTAGATCGTTCGATCAAGGGTTATCATTAGAGTGCGGAAAAAGTCTCTTATTTTTGGAAAAAAGTCGCCTTAAAAGTCTATTCTTTTTTAGCTAAATAGTCGGGAAAAAATCTGTTTTTGGCAAAAAGGTCTCTAAAAAGTTTGGTGCTATCAATTTTAACAATTAATAATTTGAGAAAGCAAAAGAAATAGAGAGCATATCTCTCAATAACTGAAAAATGGGAGAGTTCTTTAAAATTGAATTATATAAATAAAAAAATTTAATCTCTGTAGTACAAAAGTAAAAATCTGGTGTGACTGGTCTCATATATACATATATAGGTAAGAGAAAGTAAAAATTAATTTAAAATTTTTTTAATTTTTATTTTGCAATATACGATTATTGACCTATTATTTAATTTTTATGAAGATAGGGAAATGTTACGTTATGTATGGGACTAAAGGAGGTAATTAATTACCTCCCCCCCCAAGATTTGAGAAAAATATTTTTTTTGGAACTTAAATTTTATTTTTAATGTAAAATTTTAAAAATTAATTCTTCAAAATTTGATTTTTAGGCCTATACATAGGTATATATTCTGGTAAACAAGTAAAGAATGCAACTTTAAATTACCGAAAGTAAGAGAAGGTTGTGTGCTGTGCCACCAGTCACACCAAATTACCCCCCTCCCTCCGGAAAACTCCTCTGAATTCGTTCTTGCTCCAGAGCTGCTTGTGAGCTATTTGATGGGTGTATTAAAGCATGATTTGGTATCCAAATGGCTTAAATAAAATTTTTTAAGGGTAGTAATCCAAAATTTTTCCCTTTGAAAATTTTTTCTCGAAATATTTTTTACTATCTTTTAGAATTCTAAGCCCTTTCTAAAGTTCTGCCTTCGAAGGGCCGCATCTTCAGGTCCTTAACTAGTCCATTGACTTCATTTTAACCCTCTTGCATTAGTGTAAAGGACGTAAAATAATAAAAAAAAAACATAGGCCATTCTTGAAATTAGAATATAGGCCCTATATTTTTTACCCTTTTAAACAAATAAATCACAACTAATTAAATAAACTTAATTCCACCCCATAAAATAAAAAAAAGTATTTTTATCTTCTGACACGATATAAAATATTGTAGAATGACAAATGGTTTAGATGGGGAAAAAAACTAAGATAGAGAGAAAAAGATTAATAATATAATATTTGGGCGCCACTGAGCTGTCAACCACTCGGCCAACCCTTCTTCATTGCTTACACATTCTCCGGGTCATATTTTCTATATTCCTCACCGCTCTTTTTTTTTACCTTATTTGTCCAATCTAAATTTGAAACGTAATTTGCATTTTAATTCAAAAATAAAGTATAAGCCAATAATTCTTTTTATTGGAATTTTTAAATTTAAAAAATTGTTAATTTTTTGGTTTTATTAATTAAATGGGATTGAGAATACTATCTCAGATCATTCTCCTTTTTGTGATTGTATTTCTATATTTATTTTCCATCATACTCTCCTTATTCATTATAAATAAGCAAACGCTTTGGTCTATACAAAGAAAATTTTTTGAAATTATTTAATCGATTGAAATAAAAATTTTTTAAAAATACTTATGACAATATGACGATAAGGAGACAAAATCAGTTTCCTTTTTCTTTCTCATCACTACAATTTATTTGCAAATATTTTGTCTCCTATATAGGGACCATCTTCAGTGCATATATGAATTTTTTGAGAGAGATTGTCAAAATTATACAAAAACTTATATATCTTAATCTTCAAAGCATATATCTTCATCTTCAATGTATATATGAATTTTTGTATAATTTTGACAATCTCTCAAAAAGTTCATATATCTACTGAAGATGGCCCCTGTATAGGAGCCGAAATATTTGCAATAAAATTGAAGTGGTGAGAGAGAAAAAGGAAGCTGATTTTTTTCTCCCTATCGTCCTAATCTACGATTTCCAGCTGTAACATAACTACTGCTTATGACAATATTTTGTTCTCTATAAGAATGCATCAGTTTTCCACAAATTATAAATTTCTTTTGGCTTTATATTAATGTTAATATATCAATATTATATTATTCAACAACGTTGGATTATTAACATTTCTCTTTCCATAAGTCCCAGAAACATGACATGACATGGGGCTGATAGCAGATTAGGGAAAATAGTATAGATACGCTATATTATTAATAAAAAAAATTTTTTTAGTCACAACAGATGAATTAAGTATGCTAGGACGATCCAATATGATTAATGAAGAAAATAAATCAGTGATTGCTTTCCACAGTAAAATAATTTATTTAGAAAACATTTCGGATTCCATAACGCGTTCCATCTTAACTGCTTCAAAATTGAGAAGCCATATATATTCTATAAATGGAAGAATAGCCCTCGGCGCATGGTGTAGAGGTTAGCGTGCTAACCGGGTGCGTCGCGGGTTCGGACCCCAGGCAATCCGATGTTTTTATATAAGCCATTTGGATACCAAATGACTTAAATAAGAATGCCTGGACCCCAATAATAGATAAATTCTTAAATAACGGTTATCGTCAAAGTCTTATATGGCCTAAGTTGCCGAAAAGAATGTGTGAATGAGAAAAAAGTAAGAATGTTTTTAGAAAAAAAAAAAAAAAAAAAAAAAAGGAAGAATAAATTTTCGATGAGCAAATCACTGAGAATAAAATATATTATTATTATATACCATACAACAGTATTAGACACAATATGTACATTTATTGCAATAGAATTTAGACTAAAGCCCGGTAGTTAGGCATCCCAAATGGCACACGTTTACTAAACTTTTTTTCTAATTAAAACATTAAGATAATTTTTATTTCCTTATAATCTTGAAATTTATAGGTATTAAAAAGATAAATTTTTATGGTTATTCTTTTGTTAAAAAGGGTAGTTCGGCCTATTGTCTGCTTTGAAAAAGGTATTTCTCACACAGACAAGCTACCATTTGGGCAGCCTAACTACCGGGCTTTAGTCTCAATACTATTGCAATAGATGGTATGTTCTTACCAAGTCACTGTAGAAAAAAAAATTTATATATCTTTGTTTCGTATATACGTATATACAATAATATAATTTTTTCCCAGTAACCTGCTCATCGAAAATTTATCCTCTCAATTTATAGATTGGCTTCTCAAATCTTATTTTGAAATTTTCAAAAAGGTTCCTCACATGTATAATTTGAAGCACTGAAAATGGTATGCGTTATACAATCTGAAATATTTGCAAAATAAATTATTTTACTCTGGAAGGCAATCGCTTGTTTATTTTCTTATTTAGTCACATTTATTCTTTTTTACTTTCTCATATAGAATATAAAGAGAAAATATTGTTTTAATGAAGTACATATACTGAACAAATCATACATTTGGGTTTGCTTTGGGTATAGGCTACTAGATGTGGAAGGGGAAAGAGTCTATGCATCAAAATTTAGGAATTTGCACCAGCAAATCCGAGTCTAGCCTATATAAGCAAATGTATTGTTTTAACTAGATCCAACGGTTAGTTATAGTTTAAATTGAAACATTGATCTTTATATATTCCATGGGCGTCCGCAGGGGGGGGCAACCAGGCACTTGCCCCCCCCTGGAAAATTAAAATGATACAAAAAAATGTATAAAACAAAAAAAAATACAAAAAAACCTTTCACAGTATACATGCTCCTTGCCGCGGTGAGAAAGCTTTAAATACTAAGAGATGTATAACATTTTTAATATCAAAATACGTTTTTTTTAACTTATCTGGAAGTGACTTGCAAAAAATCCTTGCCCCCCCCTGCAAAAAATCCTGCGGACGCCCTTGATATATTCTATCATGCTTTTGATGATTTAAGAATTAATACTTTCTAATTTGAGATTAAAAAGAAATAAGAAATAAAAAAAAGCGATTTAGCGATTTGTGTTTTAACTCTTTGGACATGGAATTTAATTCGGGGTTCCGGAACCGAAATACCCCTTAGGGAAATAAATAAAGGCACTTGTAACCAGTGAGTTGCTCAACTTGTCATTAAATCTGAGCGACTCCCTAAATTTTTCTCTCTCTTGCAAACTTCTACCAAACAAACTTACTTCAACAGAAATTATTTTTTTTTATATTGACAAAATTAGATGAGTTAATCGAGTTTCTTTCCATTTGGTTACACGCAATCTATTTTATTTTACCTCGCTATTATATATAATAGGGATAAGTAATATGATCGTGAAAAATTTAATCTCCAATTTTTTACTTTCCTTACCCTATATATGAAATATATAGAGAGTATTGCGATTTAATTTATCTTTACGTTTCAACTCGTAATTTGAGGTCCAAAAAATCTTGGTGTTAACACACTAACTCATTCTCATAAAATAACGCATCTACTTAGATCAGTGGCGGATCCAGAGTAATTTCTCAGGGGGGGGTAATCTGGTGTGACTGGTCGCACAGCACACAATTTTTTTCTTATTATCGGTAATTTAAAGGTGCATTCTGTAGTTGTTTACCAGAATATATATACAAATCAAATTTTTAAGTGTTAGTTTTTAAAATTTTATATTAAAAATACAATTTTTTTCCCCAAAAAAAATATTTTTCTCATCTTGAAGGGGGGGAGGGGTAATTACCTCCTTTAACCCCCCCCCCCTTCCCCCTTGTATCCGCCCTTGACAGATATAAACTTCCTGATTATTAAATTTAAAAGAGCCATCTTAATTTTGGCTTTTAATATTTAAGCCACTTATCCATTCACAGTAATCAAAATCAAAATTTAAATTTTTAAATAAGCTTAGAATAAAAACACGTTTTCAATAACTTTCCTCCATCAAAATCTATTAGGCGGATTAGTACAATAAATGACATTTCAGGGTCTTTCAGATCTTCAACTCAGGGCCGGAACTAGGAGATTTTTTAGGGGGGGGCAAAATTTAATTTACCGCCCCCTCCTTAAAATTTTCTATACAAAATTCATAACATTTTACTTTTTTTTTAGTAAATATTTCTTTAATTGCCGCCCCCTGATATCTGCCCCCCGGGACACATGCACCCACTGCCCCCCCCCCCCAGATCCGGTCCTGCTTCAACCCTTTAAGTTGAATTACGAAATCCACTTTCAAAAGCTCTACGTTAAAAAAAATTATGTTGTGATGGTCGCACAGCAGCGGGACCCACTTCTTTGGACTCAGAGGACCTCAAAATTTGTATTTACATCAAAATCTCGACACTGAATTTTTGACATGAAACCAATACTTTTATATAGCTTATATATTATATATGTAAGAGAAAGTGGTAAGAGAAAGTAAAAAAAGCGATATTTTAGTTAGACATCCCTTTTTTTCAAATCCACCATTCATTCATTATATGAGATTTTCGATTTTTGACTCGATTACAAATTTCCCAGAGTGTTAATGGTTGATTAGCCCCGATGGAAGGGCTGGCGACAGGTGACCTCCCCCTCTCTAAAACCCTCTGGAATCCATTCCCCGCCCGTGTCAGGCGTTTGCTATCGACCCTCTCTATTTGTCACTCACAGTCAAATGAAATTATATCAATCAAAGCCTAATAGAAAGGGGAAAACACTGAACCGAGAGGAAGAACCAAGATGAATTGGCGGTAACCATCAAACATTTCAAAATTAAAATTATTTAATTAAAAAAAAAAATTTAGCACTTTTATGAATTTTTATATAAAAAAAACTAATTAAAATTAATCAAAAGCACTTAAGTTTGAATAAATAAATAAGTTTTAAGTATTTATACCAATAATATACCAGGTAAGAGATGTAAATTGTGGCAGTGTATGTTGATTAGAGGAGATATGGAAGCAGAGGCAACCAGGAAAGAAAATTCTCTGAATGCTTAACCAATCAGCCGGAGACGTTTCGGTCTATTTATTACAAACCATCTTCAGTCCATTATTGGAATAACTCTGAGCATAAATATACCAATAATGGACTGAAGATTGGTTAAGCATTCAGAATATTTTCTTTCTTGGTTGCCTCTGCTTCCATATCTCCTCTAATCAATATACCAGGTAGGTCTATATATTGAAATGTATTACCTAGATTTTTTGATTAATTTTAATTAATTTAACATATAATGTTTTAACTAGAGCTATATATATCATATATATAGAGAAAGTATTGGATTCATGTCAAAAATTCTGTCAAATGGATCCCTGATTCCAAAAAAGTGGTTTTCGCATCAATGTCTGTCTGTTTGTCTGTCTGTGTGTATATCTCAACGAAAAGAGCTAGGATGTTGAAATTTTTATATTTAAGTTAGATACTCCCCTGAGACGTAATACGATGCTTTTGAACAAAATAGGCCAAAAAGTACTAGCAGGCCTACTTTTTTAGTTTTTTTTTTCGATTTTCCCAAAATTCGCTCCAACGATTTTGATTAAAATTGATAAATCATTTATTTATTTTTTTTTTTTTATGCTCTTTGAAATCTATATTCCCATTTTGCCCTTGAAATCTTTTGAAGCATACTTTACTCTTGTGCTTCATAGGAAAGATAGGAGAAATGGTTGCCAAAATTAAATGTAAATAATTTTCGCTGTTTATAATTTTTACATTTTTCTTTTGAATTTCAATATAAATATTGGCGGAAACTAAATATCTGGTGTGCACAGATCACAACTTTCAATTACCAAAAGTAAGAGAAAGTTGTGTGCTGTGCGAGCATTCTCAGATTTTTATTTTTTGTAATCTACTATTGCTTTAAAAACTTTAATTAAAATAATTTGAATATTTACCAACTTGATCCGTTAACAAGCAAAATATTATAAAAATTTAAAAATTGATATTTGAGGTGTTTTTATGTTTGTGGTTTACAACTAAAATGATGTCCTTATGTATCAAATTTAAATGACAGATTTAATCCTGTTTTTTGTTGTTAGGACAATGTACCAGGTATTGTAACAATCTTTGTTGTTTGTTCACATCCTGTACATACCAGTGCCGTTCTTGCTCATAGGTGTTATAGTGGATAAAGATAATTTGACTTCAAAGCGTCTCTCGTTCATATCGTGATAATTTTTTTCAGCTATAAATATAAATTAATTATTTTATTGTTTTAAAAATATTATTAGCCAAAGTAAGCGATTGCTCTAGCTTTTTGATTAATGGAATCAATCGTTGAATCATGTCTCACTGCTTACTTTTGAAAAACTTCCCCCATTTATTTTCCAATTAAAATATCCCCAGCGAAGTCACTTACTAGTCAATAATTGCAAATTGTTAATGAAAGTCAACTTATTGGTTATTTGTAGATTGTTACCTGGATTGTAGGCCCGCAGTGTGGCGGATCTATTAAGAGCTCTCAATGGAGGACTAGGGCCCGGTTGCGCCCCAGGTGGGGCCCTCACAACCCCCGTCATGGAAGTAGAGACATTTCTGAAACAAATGAATATTAAAATAATATGATAAAATTTAAAATTATTTTTCTTTATTTAATTTTTAGTCTTTTTCGGTTACTGGGGTCATTAAGATTTTACAATCTATCAATAGGCGGGCGTTCGACAACCTTCTAGACCCCGTCCCTATTTACGGGGTGCGAACTCGCGACCCTTGGTAGAAAAGGCCAGCACGCTAAACCCAAACGCACCAAGGCCCGAGGGCTATTCTGTGCTTGTAACACCAGATTTTTTGTGTCGACATATGTTTAATTTCCCCTGATATATTAGGCTGGAAGCACACCAATTGAACAAAAACGTTTTTGCCTAAAACTTTTTTCAATTCTTTTTTATATGGGTCAACGCACACCGAGAGACAAAAACAATTGGACATGATTCGACATCATTGAACAAAATGTTTTGCCATTGAGCACAAAATGCGAACGCACACTGATTAGGTAAAAATGCTCACGGCAAAACATTTTGCCTAATCGGTGTTCGTTGGCATTTGGCATTGAGCAAAACGTTTTTTCGAAGAGCGTTTTGCTCAATTGGTGTGCATTCAGCCTTAAAATTCAAGATGTAAAATTTATAAACATGGGAGAATATTTATATTTTGTTACAATGTCAACCATTTCCCCTTGAAAAAGTACATCAGTAAAGTACTAGTACTTTTTGGCCGATATTGTTCAAAAGCTTCGTGTCCCGTGCCAGGAGAGGGGGTGGCTAACGTAAATATAAAATTTCAGCCTCCTTGCTCTTTTCGTTCTTGAGATATTTTGTTCACAGACATGCAGACAGACCATGTCGCGAAAACCACTTTTTTAGATTCAGGGGACCTCAAAACGTGTATATCCATTAAAACCTATAGGATCTACATCGAATTTTTGACATGAATCTAATACTTTCTCTCTAGATATATTAACATATATACACTGAAAAAAAACCGACCTTGTAAATTTAAAGTGAAATCCCTTTAAAAATTTTCAACAAACCTTCCCATAAAATTAACAAATTTTCCTTTCATTTTTACAAGAAATCGCCTCAAGTTCTATATGACAAACTCATACCGTAAAAATGAAAAAATTTCCTTTTATTTTTACAGGAAATTTCATCGAGTTCTAATTCAAAAAGAAATCCTGTAAAATTGACAAGGTTTCCTTTAAATTTGACAGTAAAAACCTTTAAATTCTTATTTTACCTGAGAAAAAGGCAACTCCCTCCATACCTACCTACCTACCCATTGCTTCCTCTCTAACTCAAAGCTCGTCATTCTCTCTTAGCAGACAGCATGACTAGCTTGAGTTGACTAGGCAGCATTTCTTTTCCAGATTCATTCTTTGAATATTTGAAATCCGAGTTGATATCTTCTATCATATATACTTTTTTAATTTTGAAAAATATTTGTACTTTTTTTTTTTTTATTCACGGCACGTCTAACAAAATTTTCTTTGTGTCCTGTTTTTTTTCTTACATATTATGGCAAAAAACCAAGGTACGTCTACAAAATATATTATGATTTTCTTTTAATATATTATTTATAATAAATTTTGTGCTTGACTTGCAGGACTTCAATGAAGACTATTTAAAATTATATCACATTCTAATTGAGTGGGATTTAGAAGGTCTGTTTCATACATTAAAAGGTAAATATAATGTTATAAAACAAAATGTAAATGTTTCAAAATATTATCTAGTGTTTATACAATTTATTTTTTTTTTTGAATAAAAAACTCTTGCATACGTTTTAGGCTTTCGGCCATTGACATTAGTGGGAAAAGGGTTCTTTCAGATAAAATTCCTTATTTTCAAGTGACAAAAGAACCGAATACAATACCTTAGCCCAAGAGGGCTTCTGTCTCTCTTGGTCAGGCCGACCTCAACAAGTTAAAAATTTAGAATATAAACAAATTTTGGTAGAATTAAAAAACAAACTTTTTTTTTTTCAGAATACAAAATCGAAGATTCAGCATCTACAAATGAACAATTCATCCTATGGTTCTGAAAATGACATTTCTATTTTTTTTTTTCATATTATCTAAAAATAAATACATATTTTTGATATTTTAATATGTTTCAAAACTTATTAATAGGCCTATTTATAAAATAAGACATCTTGATAATTCATTTCAAAAGTATTTATTTATATAAGTTTGGTGTACATTACAACTGAATTGTAATTTTTTTGTAATTAACTCGTAAAATAAAAAAACATTTTTTTTGTTATAATTTTGTAAATTTGATTTTTTTACATAATTTCCTTTATACAAAGAATCCTTTTAAAATTATAAGAAATCCTGTCAAATTGTTTTTGACAACTTGAATTTATTTCAATCTGCCACAGCTCGTCGGAACACAGGATTTTGGCGTGTTGATTAATTAAAAAATTTTTTAATTATTTTTTTAAATATCTGTTTGATTTTTCTCATGTCATTCGTAAAACAATAATTCATATCTTTGACCTGAGAAAAATTAAAAATATATTTAAAATAAATAATTAAAAAATCTCTTAAATTAATCAACACGCCAAAAACCTGTGTTCCGTCGAGTGTAGCTGTAGCAGATTGAAATAAATTCAATTTAAAATTAAATGAAAAATCATTTTAAAATTACAAGAAATCCAGTAAATTTAGTTTCGACAAAATATCCTTTAAAAATTACAGGAAATCCTGTCAATTTGGTTTCAACAAAATTTCCTTTAAAATTTACAGGAAATCCTGTCAATTTCGTTTCAACAAAAATTCCTTTAAAATTTACGGTAAATACGGTCAACTTCGTTTTAACAAAATTTCCTTTTAAATTTAAAGGAAATCTTGTCAGTTTTTTTCAACAGGAAAACCTTTTGAAATTATAAGATGCACCTTCAATTTCGTTTTAACAAGGTATCCCTTTGAATTGACGAGAAACCTCATTGACGCATTTTCATTACGGTTTCGGAATGAATTGAAGGGATTTCCATTGAATTTACAAGGTTTTTTTTTTCAGTGTACAGGTAAGAGAAAGTAAAATTAGAATGTGTATAAAAAAATAGAGAATTTCTTTAAAGTAATCATAAACTCTGTCTTGGTTGTTTTAATTAATTAATGGCGATCCTAATTAACTTGACTGAAATTCACGCCACGTCTCTCTCTCTCTCTCTCTCACTCTTTTGGTGAATTTATCACACGTCTCCCTACTCAACTTTTAGCGATATTACTGATTAAAACATTTTTTCTTTTTTTTTTTTTTACTTGTCTTCGTTTCCGCGAATATAAAAGAGAAAAGAAAAGAAAAGAATGCATAATGAATTTGAGTAATCAATAAGTAAAGAAAAGTCGGTGGTTTATAAACCTCAACTTATTGGTTATTTGTAGATTGTTATCTGGATTGTAGGCCAGCAGAGTGACGGATTTATTAAGAACTAAAGATTTCATACTTTTTTCACTCTTCCCCTACTGAAATTAGTTCTGGTCCCTCGAAGGTTATTTAATTTATTCATCTAGATCAGTCATGTGCATTTCTTAAATCTTCCTAGAAATTAACGAGTTAGTATGCCCTCGGGCTTGGTGTAGTTGGGAACGCTCCTGCCTTGTATACGAAGGGTCGCGGGATCGAACCCCAGGTAGTCCGATGATTTTTTTAAGCCATTTGGATACCAACCGAAGTTTCGGTTACGGTTTCGGCCGAAACCTGAGTTTGAAAAGATGGGATGTGACTCGCACACACAAAAAAAAAAAAAAAAAAAAAAATTGAATGAGATTCACACCTAAAAAAAAGTCAATTGTTTTTCGCAAGAGGGAAAAGTAAAAAAAAAAATCTGGTGTGACTGGCGCACAGCACACAACTTTCTCTTACCTTCGGTAATCGAAAGTTGTGTACTGTGCTTGTCACACCAGATTTTTTTGTGTCGACATGTATTTAGTTTCCGACAGTACAGTATATTCGATTTTCAAGATGTACAATTTATAAGTATGGCAAAATATTTATATTTTGTTGCCATGGCAACCATTTCTCCTATCTTTTCTATGGAGTACAAGAGTAAAGTGGTCTTCAGAAGATTTCAATCACAAAATGAGAATATACATTTTATTGAGAATCTAAAAAATAATTGATTTTTGAATTTAAAAAAAAATCGTTGGAGCAAATTTAGAGAAAATCGAAAAAAAAACTGAAAAAGTGCATCAGTAAAGTACTAGTACTCTTTGGTCGATTTTGTTCAAAAGCTTCGTGTCACGTCCCATGGGGTTGCCTAACTTAAATATAAAATTTCAACCTCCTAGCTCTTTCCGTTCTTGAGATATTTTGTTCACAGACACACACACACACACACACACACAGCCACACCCCCACACACAGACAGACCATGTCGCGAAAACCACTTTTTTGGATTCAGGGGACCTCAAAACGTGAAGATCCATCAAAATCTCGACATCGAATTTTTGACATGAATCCAATACTTTCTCTCTCTATATATATTAACATATATATAGAGGTAAGAGAAAGTAAAAAAAAAACGTGAATTTTGTATAGGTATTCGGTTTCGGCCGAGACTATGTATGATTGAGGCCGAAATTCGGAAAATCTTGTTTCGGACCCTATAGGATAGATTGTAAACGAACTCTGAAATCCAAATTGGTTGCCTATCTTCCAATCGACACCCTAATCCGCTACACCAGCGATGCCTCTTTTTCATTTAATTGAAAATATATATTTCAAAAGCTATAAATCCCTTGTCTTCAAGCACTTCCTGGTAGAATTAATTTGGCTAAGCTCCCAAATGCAAGCAAATCCTATTAAATTTTAAAACATTTGTTTTGTTTTTTCATTGAATAAATCTATTAAATTATTTTTTTGTTCATTAGCAAAATGGAATAATAATAAATCTTTAAATTGAAATAAACTTTAATCTTTTTTGTAATTCTAAAATGGTCTTTTATTTTTACATAATTTTTTTTTTTTACGTCTAAGGAATTATTATATTTATGTATACATAAATGACAAGAAAACGTAGATGTCAAGGTTCTTTCCTCCTCCTTCTTTCTAAACACTAGTTATTATAATTATAATAGTGCATTTAAATTTTCTCATGGCGTTTCCCAAACAATTCTTTTTAATTAACTCACATAAACCAGGATATTAGAGCAAATGGTTAATGAAATATTTTCATTCATTCGTTTGTTCCCAGATAACGTAAAAAAAAAAAAAAAAAAATGAAATAAAATGGGAACACAAATAATTCTCAGAAATTGCAACAAATAAAAATAATTATGGAATTCAAATTAAAAACAAAAGAAATTATTGTCGGGCTAAAATCAGCAACCTCTTTCTAACAAATACCTAATATTGTTTTATAAACGCAACAATGTCCTGAT
Source organism: Euborellia annulipes (assembly GCA_023213315.1). Lineage (NCBI taxonomy): Eukaryota > Metazoa > Arthropoda > Insecta > Dermaptera > Anisolabididae > Euborellia > Euborellia annulipes. Next base: position 28,631 of record JAKCPI010005948.1, read on the forward strand.
GAAGGTCAGAAATGACCCCCGAAACGTCATTTTATAGATAATTAATTATTGTTTTCACGGCTTCGTACCCTCTTTCCAACATGACTAAAATAATAAATATCATTTTGTTCCCGTCGTGTTAGTTAATATAAATTTATTGATTCGGATGTCCACTACACTAATGATTTATATAGATGTTTTACTAAAACATATAATGATATTCATTACAGTGTATTGATATAATTTTCTCAGATCATCCATCATTCATTAACTTATTATATAAGAGATAGAGAGAGAGATAGGGAGGAGGGATCAGTCTAATATCAAACGAAGCAGGCGGAGGCTAATGGACGGACAAATAAACAAACAGACAAACAAACTAATTGGCTTCAATCGGTGTCAATTGACTCAAACGGTCAGCGACGCCAAGAAAGAAATAATGACTTGAAATAACAAATCTTAATAAATTATATGATTAATAAAAAACTTAAGATTTGAATTCACTACCAATCAATTGAAATAAATGGCCTCAGATGCCAAAAAATAACTTTTACATCGTGACAAAAATTCGATGTCGAGATTTTGACGGTAAATTGAATTTTTTTACACATGACATAAGAAGGAATTATCTTACAAACACGCCCCGAACAACAGGTTATGATAATGGTTTATAGCAGGGTTGGCCAAATGCGGCTCGCGAGCCACATGCGGCTCTTTGAAGAATTATTTGTGGCTCTCAATAAATGTTACTGAGAAGTGCTGTTACCAATTATTCACCAAATTTTAAATTCATTACACATATTTTGTACTTTAATTTATATGTTTTCAATAAATATTTTTTCTGTTAAAAAAATTTTTTAATACATTTTTACTTTCTCTTACCTATGTATATATGTAATATATATATAGAGAGAAAGTATTGGTTTCATGTCAAAAATTCGATGTCGAGATTTTGATGGATCTTCACGTTTTGAGGTCCTCTGAATCCAAAAAAGTGGTTTTCGCGACATGGTCTGTCTGTGGGTGGGTGGGTGGGTGTGTGGGTGGGTCGGTGTGTGGGTGGGTGTGTCTGTGTTCACTTTTAAGCATGAAGGAATTGAGCTATGAGGCTGAAATTTTATATATAAGTTAAACACCCCCCGGGACCGGAAAAATAAGCTTTTAATCAAAATCGGCCAAAGAGTACTAGTACTTTACTGATGTACTTTTTCAGTTTTTTTCGATTTTCTCAAAATTCGCTCTAACGATTTTGATTAAAATTCAAAAATCAATTATTTTTTAGATGCTCTTTCAAATGTATATTCTCGTTTTGCCCTCAAAATTGTTTGAAGACCACTTTACTCTTGCACTCCATAGAAAAGATAGGAGAAATGGTTGCCATGGTAACAAAATATAAATATTTTCCCATACTTATAAATTTTACATCTGAATTCAAATATTCCCTACTGCCGGGAACTAAATACATGTCGACACAAAAAATCTGGTGTGACAAGCACAGTACACAACTTTCGATTACCGAAGGTAAGAGAAAGTTGTGTGCTGTGCGACAGTCACACCAGATTTTTTGTATACTTTTTATAAACGAATTTAATTGAGGCTCGCGATAAATTTCAAATTTTGAAAAATGACCCCAACTATCAAGGAGTTTGGCCACCCCTAGTTTATAGTTTAAATATCAACAGGGATGGGCAAGTTACTCGATTTTGAGTAACGAGATACAAAATACCAATTACTTCAGATTTTTGTAACGAAATACAAGATACCAATTATTCACGGGTTTGTGTAACGAGATACAAAATACCAATTACGTATTTCAAATACATTGAAAATACCAATTACAAACAAATTTTTCCTTGATTTTAAAATACTTTTTGCAGGGGTAATTCTGGAACTAGAGCCCTGCACGGGTACGGGTTGGCCCGTAGACCCGTTACCCGCCCGGCCCGCGGGCTTTGGAGGCCATGAAAAAATTACGGGCGGATACGGGAGGGTAGCAAGTCTAAATAAACGGGTTCGGGCGGACGAGCATGCAAATGAAATTTTATTTAAAAATTATTAGACATTCGTTCTAATAAGATTTAAACTTTCGACCGTTGGTTCTCGTTGAAACATTTTGTAAATTAAAATTAAATATACAAATTAAACACTAGGTTATTTGTTTCAAGGACAATTTCTTGTCATCATCAGATGATCATTCTGATGATGACAAGAAATTGTCGAAATACGTATTAAGTGTTAATTTTTAATTAATAAAACCTTTGAAACAAATAACCTAGTGTTTAATTTGTATATTTAATTTTAATAGACATTCGTTCATTCATTCACTAAATCTCGGGCGGGTATGGGCGGGTTTGAAAAAATTCCGGGCGGGCCTGAAGAATGGTAAAAAATTAGGGGCCGGGTACGGGAGGGAAGTCAAAAAAAAAAATACGGACACGGACCGGCCAAAAAAAATCGGCCCGTGCAGGGCTCTATCTGGAACCCTAAATAAATTTAGTTTAGGAAAGTGGCAGCTAAACTTATATTGGAGAATACCTTTGGAAAATCGAAAACAATAAAATTATTCATGACACTAAAAAAATTTATTTATAAAAATATGAAAAGGTTTGAAAAAACCAAGTTTTAAAAAATTTTGTCGGATAATCTGGAACTTGATGGAGAATGAATAAACCCGCAAATGAAAACAATCTTTCAACTGGGACAGAAGAACAAAGATTTAGTCGTTGAGAGCTGGTTGAAAGAAGAAAGCAAAAAAGTTTTTTAACGAAGAGTGAAAATTTGGCGGATTGATTGACTTCTCGTTACTGGTTTTTACTAAGATTCAGAGCAGAGAACCCACACGACGATTACATACATACAGTAATATTAAATAAATTAAAACGATTTCAGCTCCCTCTGCAAGATTCTTATACTGCGGCAAATTAAAAAAAAAAAGTATTTGGTATCTCGAATTTCAGATACCAATTACTAAAAAATGTAACGAAATACAAGATAGCAATTATTTTGCCTATGCTGTAACGAGATACAAAATACCAATTAATATTGTATTTGGTATCTTGTATTTCAAATACATGTAACTGATTAACGCCCATCCCTGAATATCAAAAATATCTTTTGTGTTTATGATAAACTCTCACCTCACATTGTCCGAAGAGATAAAATGAGAGAGAAAGGAAAAAGAATCACAAAAGGCCCAAAGTCCCTTGCTCATCTATTTAACTGGCGAACAAAAATAAAAAATTGAATTTGAAAAATAAATGAATAAATGATGACGCCCGCATAGAGAAATCGCAGTTGTATTTCAAAGAAAATTGAATAAATATTTGAACAGTCAGAAAACCGAGTTATATTAACAAAAAAATAGGCGGACAAAAAATTTTATGTTTATATGTGCATTTTAGAAAATAACAATCAAAAGAGGGTAGCCAATTAACCAAGATGTTTTTTGGAGAGTGGAGACACATAGATTTTTTCCCAGGGGATCCATTTAGGGGTTTGGATTTATTAAATAATTTTTTAAATAAATAGTTTCCAAGGCTACCAGGGAACGTACAACACGCTGATTGCTCGGGGTCACCGATCCAGGACTTTCGCCGCTCTTGACATTGCTTAACTCCAGAAGGCTGAACGCACCAGCAAATATAAATTAAAATATCGGTATACCGTTATATTGCAATATATATTAAAATCAATATTTATATATTTGCTTATTAAAATTAATGGCAATATAATAATAAATTATAACAAAGTCAATATTCTATATAATTAATTAACATTATAATGACTCTGTTTTCATTTTATACATACTATAGACGGGGGGCCTGGTAACAGAGAAGAACAACAGTAACCACAATGGTTGGGGTTAACCGATGGCAAGCGCGGCGAAAGTTCGGGATGGTGATCCCGAGAAATCAGCCAGCTGAATAATAAAAACAAAATAATAGACGACATTTTTGTATTAAATATTTATTAAAAATATATAAATACTGTATAATATATAAATATAATAAATACTGTCAGTTCACTTGAGTCGGAGCAAGTGCACAGTGCTTGACTTGATAACGGCTGCAGAATAAGCAGTTGAAACGTTGTACAGTATTTATATATTTTTAATAAATATTTAATACAAAAATGTGGTCTATAATTAAAAATTCTCCTAATAATAATATTTCAAACCACAAAAAGCTTTAATAAACACAATAAAAACAAAACTTTATTCCAACAGTCACCATTTCCAAAGACTGAATTTGTTAATTAAATAAAAAATCTTGCTTCCATTCTCCAAACCGAATCCCAGAACCGCGCTTGAAGCCTTATCATCTGAAATATATGCCAACTATGAAATGATTACGCATATTGATGCCTTATATACATGTATGAAAAGACTCTCACTAATTCAAAACAAACTAACTTACCATTGTTATGTGCTGCGCGACTAGTCACACCAGATTTTTTATATATTTGATTGTCAACGATTCTGACGGCAGTCGAGTTCTTCCTCAGGACAATCAATTGCCAAATAAATCCTGAGGAAGAACGCTTATGGCGTCCGGAACGTCGACAATCAAATAAATAGAAATTGAGCCCCCGGGTGTGGCGTAGTAGGTAGCGTGCCTACCTCCTATACCAAACGTCGCGGGTTCGGACCCAGGCAGTCCGATGATTTTATTTAAGCCATTTGGATACCAGATGGCTTAAATAGAAATGCCTCAACCCACAATATATATATATTACTTACAACGGTTATCGTCTAAAGTCTTAAATGGCCTGAGTTGCCGAAAAGACAGTGCGAATGTGTGTATGAGTGTGAGTGTGAATGAGAAAAAAGTGTGAATGTTTAAAAAAAAAAAAAAAAAAAAAAAAAAAATAGAAATTGATTTTATTTTTATCTGATTTTGTTTCCTGGCTGCCCTCCGCTCTTCTCCATATATTTAAGTAAATCAGCCATATTCTTCATCATTTTTATTATATTTTTTAATTGGGTTTACCCTCCAATCTAATAAATTATTAATTGGCACGTGCTTGATGTTAAAGTTCCGCTCCCTGAGGTGGGCAGCTTATTATTATCAAGCCTCTATTATCAACCAGTTTGTAATAAATCCATTAAATTTTTTATTCATTATGATCTTATTTCAATCTCTCAATTAAATATTTTCAATATGGATAAAGTTTACCTAAACAATAGTCTTTTGTGATGGTATTTTCTATCTATTGTTTGCTGCTACTGGTGGCTAGATAAAACAATTCCAGAAATTCTTTGTCTATTGATTCATGAATGAAAGCCCTGGAATTATTTAAAGCCCAGGGATTTATTATGAAACGTCTATGCGGTATTTATTATTAATACCTTAGTTATTAAACTTTTATTGAAAAACAATGAAAAAAAGAAGAAAACCTTTTTCTGTATTGTTTTATGACTAATTGAAATTCATAATAATTAACTAATGAAGTTGGAAAATGTTTAAGAGAAGTGGGTTGAACTTCTGACCTGGACTATGATATTAATACTAAAGCCAAGACATTCATTCTACAAGCCTTTGAGTATATAAACAATAATCTCAATTCTCTTATATTTTATATGAGAAATATTATCTCCAACATCGTTTATTTCAATCTTAATCAAATTTTAGAATAAATAATCAATATAGTGAATTGTCAAATTTCAAATTCTTTAGTAAAAACATTAATTTGAAGATCAGTAAGTAGTTTAATTCTTGGTTACTTCAAGAAGGTGTTTGAAGAATAAATGACCAAGAATTAAACTACTTACTGATCTTCAAATTAATTATTTACTGGTCTACACTAAAAAACTGTTCAATTCTTTAGTACGGCTGCCATAATTTATTGAGGCCAGATCCTGGGGGTCTGGGTGGGAGAGGGGTATGGAAAGTTTTTGGAAATTGGGCACTGAAATCTCCGTTTTTAGCTATCCTGAGACTTCACGTCTCATAATGAAACATAGCTTGATTTATTCAATTTTTAAATTAAAAAATAATTATTATGGGTTAATAAATTACAAATTTATTATAATTAAGCTAACTTAAATTCAATGAAATATTTACATACAGTTGATAATATGTTGTGCGGCGAGGTGTAAAATTCCCCAATTTGGCCACGTTTTCGGTTCATATTAGTAAAATCCGGACATTTCTCAGGTACGGTCGCCAAACCGGACAGGTGTTCTGTCCAGACTTTTGTTAACCCTATCTTTAAGGGAAGAACGAAATAGTATAAACAAATCCAAATGCAAAGCAGGCATACATTAAAATGTGATATGTTGATAAATCAAATTTTGGACATTAAAGTTTTATTATTAAAAAAATTATCTAAATTCTAATCCATAAAAAAAATGAGGAAATGGTATCCAGACTGACATCTGGATAGAAGAGCTTTCCTGTTGCAAAATAAATCCTATTCATTAACGCTTCTCGGCTGATGGCCTAATCTAATAATTGCCATAATTAATAATAAAATGCCATCATCGCTTGATTACGCATCATCATTTGGTATATTTCGTAACGACTAACTGGATCTGGGGACATTTCAAAGACGATATATATTATTTTTGATTGATTAAAATCAACTAACGCCCTTTTCAGCTTCAATTTGTCATAAGTCCTTTGTGCTTTTGACGTTACTTGTAAACATAAACAATTCCAAAGCGAAAAATGACTGACGTTTAATGTCTTATATAAACTAAATTTAAAATAGATTCAGAAAAAAATAAACATGTTATACATTTTTTTAAATAAATAAAAGCAAATGTGATTGGATTGAACAAAAAGAAGAAAAAAACATGATTTAATACGATATCTAAAAGATTCTTATTTAATTTTTAACGTAGAGCTAGTCTTGTGTCCTTCTGTGAGTCTGTAAAACTTCAAAATGTACCAGATTTTTTGAAAAGAATAGTGAGATAAAAAAAAAAACAATTTTTCTAATTCTAAAAGGGATGTGGGTTTAGATTCCAGGTAGTCCAATGAAACATTTATTTAAATCTATTGAAAATTGATACACTATAAATAAATAATTATTATACTGGCTGTGAGTATTAAATATAGATGTATGGAATGGAGTCAGCCAGAAACGGGATCTAAACGGCCTCCGATGCCGAAAAAATTACCAATAGGCCCTACTACTCGACTTTCCCATTCTTGGCTTGTTAAAGAAAAGTATGAAAAAAGAAACTTCAATTAAATAAATTCGCAATTTTTTAATTTCCTCTCATCTTAAATGAACATTCTTCTTCTTTACTCCTTTTTTACTTTCTCTTAGCCTATATATGAAATATATAGGAGAGAAAGTATTGCGATCATGTCAAAAATTCGATGTCGAGATTTTGATGGATATACATGTTTTGAGGTCCCCTGAGTCCAAAAAAAGTGGGTCCCGCAAATTGGTCTGTGTGTATGTATTTGTGTGTGTGTGTGTGTGTGTGTGTGTGTGTGTGTGTGTGTGTGTGTGTGTGCGTGTGTCTGCATGTGTGGACAGATTTTTAGCATGAAGGAATTGAGCTACCGGATTGAAATTTTATATTTAACTTAGGTACCTTCCCACACGCTCAAAATAAGCTTTTGAACAAAATCGGCCAAAAAGTACTAGTACTTTACTGATGTACTTTTTCAGTTTTTTTCGATTTTCTCAAAATTCCCTCCAAGGATTTTTTTTAAAATTCAAAAATCAATTATTTTTTAGATGCTCTTTAAAATGTATATTCTCATTTTGCCGTTGAAATCTTCTGAAGACCACTTTACTCTTGTTCTTCATAGGAAAGATAGAAATGGTTGCCATGGTAACGGAATTTAAATCTTTTTCTTTTTATTAGATTAAAAATCAATTATTATTTAAATTCCCATTTTTTTAAAAATTTATTTGTGTCTTTAATTGTTTCAAAGAAAACATATATGTCTCTCTCTCACTTGCAAACATTATCGTCTCTCTCTACTCTTTTTAAATTCCCTTTCCACCTTATCTTCGCATAGGAACAATGTTAATTTCCTATAGGGATTTGTATGTTAATTTCGATTCAAAAGGGGGTCCCCTTTAGAACTTTTTAGGCATTTAAAATTTTTTTTTCCAATTCTTATGAAATTTTGTATTTATTTACGATTCTATATTGTGTATAAAATGTCCAAATATGAGATTAAAATTTTGAAAAATAACCATAGTTTATTTGAAGCAGTCAACATTTAAAATGCAAGTTTGAAACTAAGGTGCTATCGGAAACTAAATATATCTCGACACAAAAAATCTGGTGTGACCAGCACAGTGCGCAACTTTCTCTTACCGAAGGGTAAGAGAAAGTTGTGTGCTGTGCGCCAGTCACACCAGATTTTTTCTCATAAATCCTTTTTCTTCTCTCTTGAAAAGCAGGACCATTTTCAATTAGTTATATTGAACTGTTTCTTTTTAAGTTAAAAGTAAGTAAATTAAATAAATTTTTACTTTGTTCTTTGTATTTGGCTCCAAGGCGCGTCACTCTAATTGGAAGGAAAAAAAAAAAATTTAAAACATTCGTTAGACAGAGAAAAATATAAATAAATATATAGGTCTATAGCTTAATTGAAAATTTTTTACGAAATTATATTCGTTTTTTGATCATTTGAGCATTCATTATTAATAACATTTTTTGATAAACGAATATTCATTCTTCTGCTGTTTATGAAATTTATTTTTTGAGTATTTCTGACTTGACTTATCGAAAACCTTCATTATCTTTGGAAGTTTTTTTTCCATCTGAGTTATTATTTTTTAAATTAGTTTTAGGCCCTATATCTTAAAACTCATTGAAAGAATTGCCAAAAGATTTTTTAATTTTAATAAAACATTTAATTGAAAAACAAAAGTTTTGTGTTGTTAATCACTTGAAATCGTCAAGCAGTAAATCTTTTTTCCAACTCTTCTTTCTCTTTTCTTTTCTTTGATATTAACCCTCTTCTTCGGGGGATCAGTTAAAATTTGCATTTAAAAAAAAAGAAAGGAAAAAAAGAATTATAAAAATTGAAAAGAACAAGAAACAATTAAAATTTAAACAAAAAGAAGTAAAAAAAAAAAAAAAAAAATGGAAAGAAAGTGAAATTGAATTATTTTAATAAAAAAAATTTGAGGGTGGCTGCAGCCCTGTTTCTTCTACTCTTCTACACAGCCAGTGGCCTTTTAACGTGACAACCAACATCTTTTGCCTGATTTTTATTTTCTCTTACCTATTTTTTTTTTTTTTTTTTAAACATTCACACTTTTTTTCTCATTCACACTCACATTCACACAGTCTTTTCGGCAACTTAGGCCATTTAAGACTTTAAACCAGTGGTTCCCAACCGGTGTGCCCCGGCACCCAAGGGTGCCGCGAGAATGCCTAAGGGGTGCCGCGAGATATTTAGATAAAAAAAAATAAAATAAAGAGGCGAAAAAATAAAGTTTTGCTAAAAAAAAGGTCAAATGATCAAAATGGAAGCGGTAAAATTTTCCGTAGATCGAAAAGAATTAAGCTTTGCCACAAAAAAGGTCAAATGATTTTCACGCAAGGGAAAAAAATTTGCCCCAGGGTGGAAAAAAATTTCGATTTGATAGGGAAAAAAAGGAAGGGTGCCGCTAGTGTGTAATATTATTCCCAACGCACCTTTGGGATGCCGTGGACTTCAAAAGGTTGGGAAACACTGCTTTAAACGATTCCCGTTATTGATTAATGTACATATTGGGGATCCAGGCATTCTTATTTAAGGCATTTGGTATCCAAATGCCTTAAATAAAATTATCGGACTGCCTGGGGTCCGAACCCGCGACTTTCGGTAGAGAAGGTAGACACGCTACCAACTACTCCAAGCCCCGTGGGCTTCTCTTACCTATGTATGAAATAAATAGAGAGAAAGTATTGTTTTTTTTGTTCCCATAACAACATGTTCATACATTTTCACAGTAACAATATAGGACAGGTGGGGCCAAACTTTTATCCATAAATGGCAACTTAAAAAATGAGATTTTTCGAGAAAAAAAATTTTATTTAGTCTATTAGAGTTTTTCTCCAAACAAGAAAACTCTCTGAATGCTTTACCAATCAGCCGGAGACGTTTCGGTCTGTTTATTACAAACCATCCTCAGTCCATTCTAAAATGATTTTTTAATTTTAGAATGGACTGATGATGGTTTGTAATAAACCGAGCCGTCTCCGGCTGATTGGTAAAGCATTCAGAGAATTTTCTTTTTTGGCTGCCACTGCTTCCTTATCTCCTCTAATCAACATACACAGCCATAACTTATATCTAAACTTAATACAAGAGCGGATCCAGAGGTGTTTCTCGGGGGGGGGGGGGGTAATCTAGTGTGACTGGTCGCACAGCACACAATTTTTTCTTAATTTCGGTAATTTAAAGTCGCATTCTGTACTTGTTTGCCAGAATATAAATACAAATCAAAATTTTAAGTATTAATTTTTAAATTTTTACATTAAAAATAAATTTAAAAAAAAAAAGTATTTTTTTTTTAATCTCAGGGGGGGGGTAATTACTCCCCTTTACCCCCCCCCCTTGCATCCGCCCGTGACTTGATATCAATTGTCGTTCGTTTGCCTTCGTTTGCCCAATTTTCTTTAGATTTCATTTTGTTCATCTAGCCCTTGTCAGTTAGATCTAAGGGTGAATGTAACTCATGTCCTGGCCGAAATAGTCTATTTTGTCTGGAAACATTTTTGGCCTGGTTGTCTATTACTCAAATGCAAAATTTAAATTGTTATTGTCCAATTCTAGGTAACCAAAGTTCCTTTCCTCTTCACGTTTCAATTCGTAGTCGGTATATTTTGTTCAGTGTTATTTGTTTTTTATATTCTACATACATTTATCCTCAATTAAGAGTTTAAATTAGTTTCGCTAGTAAATTGAACTCAGGATTGAAATTTGGCTTAGGGTCAACGAATTTGAATATCCATCTCCCCATGACATCCTCAATTCTATGATTCAATTTAAATGATAGAAAAAAATTAGGGTCCGACCGAAACAAGATTTTCAGCCGAAACCGAAACCGAAACCGAATATTCGGCCTCAACATTAGTTTCGGCCGAAACCGTAACCGAAACCGAAACTTGTATTTCCTATAAAATTTTTTTTTCATTTTACCTTTTTTTTTTTTTTTTGAATTTTTTTTCCCTCCCGTGAAAATCATTTTACCTTTTTTTTTTAGGGAGACTAAAATTTTTTCTCCCTCAAGTGCAAATTATTTGACCTTTTTTTTTTTTTTAAATGCTTTTATTTAACTTACTCTTTCAAGGTCACCAACTTTGAGTCTTTGTTTGGGACACTTCCCAATGAGCTAGAGGTGTGAAATTTGATATTTAAGGGTCATTTTCGATGACGCAAATTGTGAGTTGGGTTTTACCAAAATTGACCAAACTAATGTGGTACTTTATTTGAAACCTCACGCGTTTTTATCTAATTTCAAAAGACTTCCCGATGGGCTAGGGGTGTGAAATTTGATACTTAAGGGTCATTTTTGATGACGCAAATAGTGAGTTGGGTTTCACCAAAATATACCAAACTAATGTGGTACTTTATTTGAAACCTCACGCGTTTTTATCTAATTTCAAAAGACTTTCCGAAGGGCTAGGGGTGTGAAATTTGATACTTAAGGGTCATTTTTGATGACGCAAATAGTGAGTTGGGTTTCACCAAAATAGACCAAACTAATGTGGTACTTTATTTGAAACCTCACGCGTATTTATCTAATTTCAAAAGACTTCCCGAAGGGCTACGGGTGTGAAATTTGATACTTAAGGGTCATTTTTGATGACGCAAATAGTGAGTTGGGTTTTACCAAAATAGACCAAACTAATGTGGTACTTTATTTCACGCACCCTGCCTTTTTTAATACTCTATAATAAAAAAGACTAAAAAGTTTAAAATAAAAATATAATAAAAATACTTTTAAAAAAAAATGCTTTTATTTAAATTGAACTAAAAAGAGATAAATAATTTAATTGTTCTTGTTAAAATTGTTGAATATTTATTACTTAAAATAAAAGCGTGGGGCGCTTCGAAGTGATTCCGAGACTCTAAGTATATACAATTCCTTAAGCTATCAATATGCGCCCCACGCTTTTATTTTAAGTAATAAATAGTCAACAATTTTAACAAGAACAATTAAATTATTTTTCTCTTTTTAGTTCAATTTAAATAAAAGCATTTTTTTTTTTAAAGTTTTTTTTTATTATATTTTTTTGCATGCGAGTCTCATCCCATTTTTTCAGACTCTGGTTTCGGCCGGCCGAAAGGTTCGGCCACTTTTTGGCCGAAACCGAAACTACGGCCGAAACCATGATTTTTGGCCGAAACTGGCCGAAACCGTAACCGAAACCGAATATTCGGTCGGTTCCTAAAAAAAATTTAATGAGCGATGCCGAGAGAAATTATAATATGAACCACTTCTAGCACGCTAATTTTTCGGCAAGGATGCAGGGAAACAAAAACATTTTTTTTATTTTTCTAAATTAGTTTTAATCCTGCCTTTGTATAAGGATTAAAACTCAAAAATAAAAAAAAAAATTTGTTTTTATTCTTTCTCCCTGCATCCTTGCCGAAAAATTAGCGTGATGGAGGTGGTCCATATAGATATAAAAAAACAACAACACATTTTTCAAATAAATATGTTTATAATATAAATAATTATCATTAAAATTATTTTAATTAAATAAAATCCTTTTTTTATTTTTTAGAGCGATATAAAATATATGTTAATAATAATATTGTATTAATATATATTTATTATATAATCCTGTTGCTGGATTATTTTCAATGTGCATAATAGAATAATTTACTAATTTTGTTAATTCATTTATCAATTTATCATTAGCCGATTATTATAGGCCCAGTTACCTCATCCAAAAACATCGGAGATGCAATAAAGAGCGCTTCAATTAATTGTTTCTGAGCTTTATAAAAGCAATGAAATATTTTCACTTAAATTACAGAATCGTACAATTAATGACATATAACCTTGCTATTATAACAGTCACTTTATAGACTAATTACAATCAAAATCTCTATTTCTTTAAAATTCGAGAAATAAATATATCTCGTAAACTACAGATATGAATATTTAATTCAAAGAAATGATGGGGCGCTAGACATTAAAATAAAAATCCCCTATTTCTTTAAAAATCCATAACATTTCAGACAACTTGTTAATTTTTTTGTCTATTTGTTTATTACAAAAAGAATGGTGTATTGATAATCTAAAAGCCAAGGGGAGTGGGTACAGACCCCAGGCAGTCCGATGAATTTATTTAAATCATTTAGATACCAAATGGTATAAATAAACAAATATGTACAATTGGAAAATTGCTTTTGTCTAATAATATTAAGAAAAGGAGATGTGCAGCCAGGAGTATAAATTCCAAAATTCCAAAAAAACGTTTCGGGGACTAAACGTCACCCATCTTCAGGACCTATATTATAAGCAATACATATTATGAAAAACTATCAAATTCACAACAATCACACTCAATAGACAGAACGGCATTAGAAATTCCACTCTACTTACAAAGGTGTTAAAAAATTCTTAGCACTACCTCCTTCAGTTCACTAACATTCTTACTTACTTAACAAATGAAGGAGGCAGGGCTAAGGATTTTTTAACACCTTTGTAAGTAGAGTGGAATTTCTAATGCCTTTCTGTCTATTGAGTGTGATTGATGTGAATTTGAAAATGTATTGCTTGTAATATAGGTCCTGAAGATTGGTGACGTTTAGTCCCCGAAACGCCGACAAAGGAAAATAAAATAATTCGGGCCGAATTATTTCATTTTCTATCTGTATTATGGCCTTTCTCCATATTGTCTTTTTTTTTAATTGATATTTGTCAATACCTCTAACCTCTCGCCCACGGTGGAGGAGGAGGGAGGGGGAATGATTGTATTTAAGGAAATAATATTTATACTGTATATATATAGATACTCTATTTTCATTTTTCTAATCGACATTTCTTCCCTTTTTTCTTTTTTCTCTTCTCTTATTTGTTTGTACAAAATACATTGACTCACTCACTCGGAGATGGGGGTCTGTATTTTCAGCTGTTGTTGAGATGAACTTACATAAAAGATGACACAAGTGGTTGTTGATGTTATGGAAATGGAAACGAAAGATTGTTAAAGAGGGAAACGGCTAACATTAAGAGACCAAAACAAATCTTTTTGTAAAAAATTATTCTGGCGAATAAAAATAAAACAATAACTAGAGGGATCTAGTCATGACTTTTTTCTTTGCTGTTAATCCATTACTTCGTCTTTGACATATTAAAGATAGTTATAGAGAAAAAGAAGCAGGTCCGTCAAACGGCCTTAATCTTAATAGGGATATGAAGAAGTTACAGACTTAACTCATGATGGCCATTGACTTAATCACAAGACGTGAGCCCGGAGGAAAGCATGTCTATCGATCTAATAATCCAACATGTAATAATTTTTTTTTTTTTTTTTTCTTTTAAAAAAACATTCACACTTTTTTTCTCATTCACACTCACACTCACACACACATTCACACAGTCTTTTCGGCAACTCAGGCCATTTAAGACTTTAGACGATAACCGTTATTGATAAATATACATATAGGGGTCCAGGCATTCTTATTTAAGCCATTTGGTATCCAATTGGCTTAAATAGAATCATCGGACTGCCTGGGGTCCGAACCCGCGACGTTTGGTATACGAGGTTAGCACGCTAACCTCTACGCCATGCCCCGAGGGCCATGTAATAATTAAATATCTATAATAATTGTTTATTTGGCATGTATTGTTAATGAGAAGATAGCTGCAGTAGAAACTTGTTTATCAGGTCGCAGTTATTTTTCTTATAAAAATTGTTTTAGTTCAATTTTTATTAGTAAGGACTTATGTAATTTTTTAGAGGAGGCGATTAGCCGAGGGGAAAAACCAGTTAAGATTATAATCCTGAGTTTAAGACAACTCGAGTTCAAATCCACTTTATGGCAAAAAATTATTCAACTCTATGCCTCCTGAAGGAGGAAACTGGAACCCATCTCAGTATTATTCCCATGATAGTTACTCTTCAGAGTAATCACAACGTGTCAGGTCTGACACTAATGACTGAAAAGAGATAATTTTCTAATGTTTTAAAATTTTCTTTTGATTATCTGATTGAACTCTTGTCAAGGGCGGATACAAAGAGAGGTGGGGGGGGGGGTAAAGGGGACAATCCCCTCCTTCCCCCGAGATTTGAGAAAAATATTTTTTTTTTGGGAATAAAATTTTATTTTTAATAAAAAATTTTAAAAATTAATACTTAAAAATTTGATTTGTATATTTATAATATATTCTGGTAAACAAGTACAGAATGCATCTTTAAATTACCGTAAGTAAGAATAATTGTGTGCTGTGCGACCAGTCACACCAGATTTCCCCTCCCTCTCCCCGAGAAACTCCTCTGGATCCGCTCTTGTCTCTTGTAGGCCAGATAAATAATCGAGTTTCTATATCGATTTATTGGACGGTAAAGTATTTTATTTAAATTAAAATAATTTTAATCTCTGTTAAATAGGATCTTGGATGATGTCTTCCCCCTCCAATGGCGAGGAGGGGGATTGCCTCCCCTCCGCTTCTGCCAGAAGCCACAAAGTCATCGGTTCCTCCCTCCATCAGTCGAGGGATTCCCGGCCAGCGAGAAACAACAAAAGAAAGCTAGCGGTTTAAGAAAATATAAACCTAAATTTAGAGGTAATTTCATCGACTTTAATTATATTATTTACGTGACACATATATACCTATAATGATATAAATCCATTATATGTTTAATATAAATTCAAGTTAAAACTCATTTTGAGAGCCTCTCTAATTTGAGTTTTTGTTTAATTATGACATAATAGAGTTTTAATAAGATATTAATAAAACAAACGTATTTTCATGAAAACTAAAAATGAATTCAGGAGATGAAAGAAGCAGTATCAAACCGTAATACAGGAAGTTTTTTCTTTTTGCAAGTTGTTAGGCAAAGGTAATAAAGAAAGACTTTATTTTTATAAGAAAATTTTAATGGATTAGACGACCAGAGTGCGCATTATCCTGGTTTCGGCCACAAGGACCATCGTCAGGCCTGTAAAATATATCAGATTGTACCCTGTTGACAATCTGATATATTTTACAGGCCTGACGATGGTCCTTGTGGCCGAAACCAGGATAATGCGCACTCTGGTCGTCTAATCCATTAAAATTTTCCTATAAAAATAAAGTCTTTCTTTATTACCTTTGCCTAACAACTTGCAAAAAGAAAAAAACTTCCTGTATTACGGTTTAAAACTAAAAATGATTAATAATCATTTGTTAGGTTAAAATCTTACAAGTACAACAAGTACGGTTCATTCGAATTTCAAGGGTTTTTTTTTTTTTTTTTTAAACTTAGGCCATATAAGACTTTATACGATAACCGTTATTATGAATAATTTATATATTGGGGTCCAAGCATTCTTATTTAAGCCATTTGGTATCCAAATGACTTAAATAAAATCATCGGACTGCCTGGGATCCGAACCCTCGACTCTTGATATACAAGGCAGGCTCGCTACCAACTACGCCAAGCCCGGGGGCAAAATTTCAAGTATGGGAAAATATTTATATTTTGTTACCATCGCAACCATTTCTCCTATCTTTCCGATGAAGTTCAAGAGTAAGGTGGTCTTTAAAAGATTTCAATGGCAAAATGAGGATATACATTTTAAAGAGCATCTAAAAAATAATTGATTTTTGAATTTTAATCAAAATCATTGGAGCAAATTTGCAAATTTTAAGAAATGCGAAAAAACTGAAAAACTGTTTCAGTAAAGTGCTAGTACTTTTTGGCCGATTTTGTTTAAAAGCTTATTTTCACGCCTCAGCAGGGTACCTGACTTAAATATAAAATTTCAACCTCCTAGCTCAATTCCTTCATGCTTTAAATTGAACCCAGACAGACACACACACACACACAGACAGACCATGTCGCGAAAACAACTTTTTTGTATTCAGGGGACCTCAAAATGTGTATATCCATCAAAATCTCGACCAAATTTTTGACATGAATCCAATACTTTCTCTCTATATATATATGTATATTAACATATACATTAGGGTGGCCGCAAAAAATAAAATTTTTTAATTTCTTTCGGCCGAACATCCTAAAAGTTGTCTTTTGGCTAGAAAATGATAATGGCAAAGTTTTAGCTAAATTGGGTAACGTTAACCCGTGCCTCATCGGGGTTAAAATTTTGAAAAAGTGCGATTTTATCTAAAAATTCGCAGTTTTTACTTCATAAAACGAAAACCAAATATTCTAGAAAGATGATTCTTGGCTCATTTCATAGCAAATTTAATTCTCTTGAGATTTTATAATAACCATTTTTTCATTAAAACTTATAGATTTAGTGATATTTACAAATTAACATTTCGGTTTTGATATATCGACGCTTGCATCACGTAGTGATCTCAAAAAAAATTAAAAATTGAGATATAACGGGTATGGCCGTGTCCTGGCGTTCTTTACATTATCACAAAGTGACGAATCTGTATTTCCATGTTTTTTTCGTATTATTTAGGTTTTTTGGTTTTGCGTATCTCAACATTTAATATAACAACACGAATTATAAACTGAAAAATCTCCTGAAAAATGATAGAAATTGAGATACGCCACTACGTGATTCAAGCGACGATATTGCTCTTTCTGAAAAATAAGTGGAAAATCACAATATAGACCAGCGTGAGGCGCGCCTCCCTAGGGGAGGCGCGAATATTGGCCACCAAGATCAATTTTCCAAATGATTGCTAGTTTTATAAATAAAATAATTTAGATGATTCTGGGACGGAGCTTTTAATTAAAATAATAAATATGAATAAATAAAAAAAATATTTTTATATAAATTTAAATTTTTTAGTATTAAAAATTTTTGTTTTTGTATTATTTTATTAAATGTGTAGGGGAGGGGGCGTCATACGATTAAATATTTTTAAGCGAGGCGTTGTAACATAAAGTTTGGAAACCACTGGCCTCAAGTAAAACTCATTCTAGAAAATTATACTATGTGTAAAACCCAAAGGCGGATCCAAGGAAGTTTTTCAGGGTTTTAATTTTTTTCTGACTAGACGCAAAGCTCGCCGAAGGCGATAGCATTGTTAATTATTTTATTTATTAGGATTGGATAAGGGGTTGAAAAAAATGTTTTTTAAATTTATTTTAGCTAAATCGAAGCCAAATAAATAGAAAACATTCAAAAAATAGCGTTGATTATTATTTTGATTAGGGGGGGGATGAAGGGTTGATTATTTAAGAAAGGCCTTGGAATATTCCAAATCACTTGTTGACATTTTTTTCTATCTCTAAATATAGTTAGATTAGAGCAAAAGGTATTTTTTTACTTTTAATAAAAAGGGAATTGTTATTTTCATCTATTTTATTCCTATAGAAAGAGACAAGTCTCTCTCTCGTTCAGTTGAGTCGAGTGCGTGGCCGAGCAGGCAGGCGCTGTTCTCTTTTTTGTGTTTAAAGTGAATCAAAGTGAATAATTAATATAGTGTAACCCACCCTGACCTCACCGTCAACCAGCACACCCTCTTGAGTGTCTTATTAAAGGTAATTATTATGCATTTTATCGTTGAAAAAAAAAAATTATAGAAACAAATAATTTGACTGCGAAAAACGATTCTTTTGAATATGAAATTAAATATTTTGTATTTCACTAAGGTTAGAGGGTGAATATAAGCTGTTGAAAGGGGGAGGGGGAGTGTAGGTATCATTTAAAAAATTTGTTTTTTATTTTTTATCTTTTTTTTAAAACACTTTCTTATTCACACTCACATTCACACACACACACACACTTATACACACAGTCTTTTCGGCAACTCAGGCCATATAAGACTTTATACGATACCCGTTATTAATTAATAATATAAATATTGGGGGTCCAGGCATTTCAATTTAAGCCATTTGGTATCCATTTCGGACGGGGTCCGAACCCTCGACGTTCAGTATAGAAGGTAGGCACGCTACCAACTACACCAAGCCAGAGGGCATTTTTAATATCTTTTCTTAAGTCACCATTATTTACCATTATATTCTTCCCATTTGGCCTATATTTTTGTTAATCAAATTACTTTAATATACTTTTACTCAGGGGTGGTTAAGGGTTAAAATTAAAAAAAAAACAACGGAGGGGCGAATATTGGCCACCAGGACCAATTTTTCAAATGATTGCTAGTTTTAATATAAATAAGAATAAATATAAAAAAATATTTATTTTATTTATTCTCGCGGAGTAAAAAAAAAAAAAAATGAGAATGCCAATCCTAAATTTTCGACCTCGAGGAACGTGTGGGGGGAGGGGGAGGGGGACAAAAACCTCAAAAATTTGAGAAATCTTCAGGTTTTTGCTTATATCTCGTAAACTATTTATATTTTGTGAAATATAGCACAATACAAAGTTGTAGAGCATTAAATTTGTTACATAAAACGAATTCGTAGACTCAATACTAACCGAAATACGGCCGGTCAATTTGACAAAATATAAATAGTTTACGAGATATAAGCAAAAACCTGAAGATTTCTCAAATTTTTGAGGTTTTTGTCCCCCCTCCCCCCCCCACACGTTCCTCTAGGTCGAAAATTTAGGATTGGCATTCTAGAGTATGGGGTAGTAAAAATTTCATTCCCTTCGGGATATTTTCCCGGCAAATTGTTATATCGAATGGTCTATATTGTGATTTTACACTTATTTTTCAGAAAGAGCAATATATCAAAACCGAAATGTTAATTTGTAAATATCACTAAATCTATAAGCTTTAATGAAAAAATAGTTATTATAAAATCTCAAGAGAATTAAATTTGCTATGAAATGAGCCCCGATTCATTTTTCCACGATACTTTGTTTTCGTTTTATGAAGTAAAAACTGCGAATTTATAGATAAAATCGCACTTTTTCAAAATTTTAACCCCGATGAGGCACGGGTTAACGTTACCCAATTTAGCTAAAACTTTGCCATTATCATTTTCTAGCCAAAAGACAACTTTTAGGATGTTCGGCCAAAAGAAATTAAAAAATTTTGTTTTTTGCGGCCACCCTAATATACATATAGGTAAGAGAAAGTAATAAATTAATAATATTTAAAATAAAATATCATATAACTTATATACAGTATATACTTCTTATATATAAAATATTTAATATTCAAAAATATGGGGATTGACTTCCCCGAGACTTTCTCGTATATTCTTTTGGAATTACGTCTGGGTGTGTGTGTGTGTGTGAACAGATTGCTTAAAAACCAAAGCAGCTAGATCGATGAAATTTGGTATATGCTCCTTACACTAAAATTGTAGATTTCTATCAACTTTTGGAGTAAATACGTCACTTGGAAGTAGTACTTTACTTAAAAAGTTTTTTCAAAAATTTTGAAATTTTCAATTTTTTTGTTATATTATGATAAAATCCTCTATTTTAAAAAGTTTTTATTCTTTGACATTTTTACGAAAACTGAATAGTTTTTGAAATAATCAAAGAAGAAATAGAAAATATTCGTTAATTTTGATAAAAAATCAAAACAAAATCATACAGGTGTCATTAAAAAAAGGGTAAATATAAACAAATTCATTTGTTGTTGATTTTTTATCAAAATTAACGAATATTTTCTATTTCTTCTTTGATTATTTCAAAAACTATTCAGTTTTCGTAAAAATGTCAAAGAATAAAAACTTTTTAAAATAGAGGATTTTATCATAATATAACAAAAAAATTGAAAATTTCAAAATTTTTGAAAAAACTTTTTAAGTAAAGTACTACTTCCAAGTGACGTATTTACTCCAAAAGTTGATAGAAATCTACAATTTTAGTGTAAGGAGCATATACCAAATTTCATCGATCTAGCTGCTTTGGTTTTTAAGCAATCGTGTTCACACACACACACACACACACACACACACACAGTCATAATGCCAAAAATGTTTTTTTTGGACTCAGGAAGGTCTAAAACGTGGAGAAACATCAAAATCTCGAAGTCGAATTTTTTTACGATTACATAACTTTCTCTATACGAGAAAGTAAAAATGAACGTTAAATCTTTTTTTTTTTTTTTAATAAATTAATTTATTTTAATTGGATTTATTTAATTTATTTTAATAATAATGTCGCTCCGATTAATCCTGGAGCAGCGCGCTTCACGAGACACAAAGATGCTTTTGGGTAATTTTTCAATAATCGCTTCAGGCACATGCCCGGGAGAGTCTGGTGGTGGGGATGGGTTTTGATTACTACGTCATCAACCCCCACTCTCCTAGTCTCCATGTGCTTAGACTCGAATTTAAGCTCAAATTCGCTTTTCCTATAAAGATTTTGTCCAATCCAGGATTTTGGCCTAGCTCTCTTACCTAGAGCCCTCTTCACACGGCGGCACCTACTTTCAGTTGCCTGAGAGGCTGCATACCGATTACATCGTCTCCGCGTTTGTGTGTATCAAAGTGTTCAAGTGCAACATCCATCATGGCGTCCTCCTGGCGGCACGACGCTGTTCTCTCCACTAACCTTCTTGGTTTTGAAGGTATTTCACATTTTATTTTTAAATTATTGATCAAATATAATTAGAATAAGATAAATAAACAAATTGAAATATATTTTTTAATTACAATATTTGACATTTATATATAAAAACATTTTATAATATTCGATTGATCACTCAAGCTAAATTTTTTTAGAAGAATATACAATGTAAAGGAATTTTTTTTATTAACTAATACGTTTACTCAAAGGAATAATTTTATCCATCAATATTTCAAATCATTCTCTCTCGCGAATTCTCTCTCTTGCTAATGGACTACTCTCTCTATCTCTCTCTTATTTTTTGAGGAAGTCTCTCCTCTTCTCATATAATTTTTTCCCCATCCAAACAAATTTTAAGATTTTCTCTTTGCGTTTTCAAAAATAAATTTCTCTTCGAATTATTTTTACAATTAGTCTGAGCTTCTTTTCTTTTTTATTATTTGTATATCTTGAAATAACAAGCTCAGACAAAACCTGTACAGACTTCCTTTTCAATTTCGTACAGGCAGATTAATTAAAAACCTTTGAAAAATAGTAATATATTTTCATTTTCACTGAAAACTCGCACATTTTCGGATATATAGGGCAAGAATTGATATAATATATAATAACCAGCCGTACGGCCCGCCAACGGCATATAATAAAAATAAAGCAGTCCCCAGCACTACCTTTGCTCTAGGATCTTTCTTGATTTATATCTCAAGCCCTAAGTTCCCTAAAATACATTATTACCAAAGGAAGTATATTTCTATTCAACATTTTGGTGCGTAATCTTGTCTTTCCTCAGGCCATTAAAACATATAGTGTCATGCGGCTACAAATAATTTAAATAAAGTGTTAGGAAGGACTTTCTATTCTAATATACCTAGTACAGTAACCCTTGTATATAATCTCATATGAATGATTCTGTTCATCTTACGATTCTAAATAAGGTTTCCATGCTGTGAATATATTTTTGATTAGATAATTCCATTTTCGACTGAAAAATCTTTTTTTATCCTGCTTTTTCTATCTACTAGCTTTTTTATTATTTTCTTTTAAGTAAAAGATGTTAGTTTTTTACTTGCTCTTGATCAAAGTAATATTCTTATACAGGTATAATTACAAGTTATGACTTGTTTGATTTTATTCAATATTTTTCTTATTTTTAAAAATCAATTATTATATATGAGCTCAAAAACATTGATTTCATATAGAAATAATCTCTTCAAACATTAATAATTCATTTCTTTTGATGAATTTTCCTCCTCCCCTCACACATACAAACACACACACACACACACACTCTCGAAAATTTATTAAATTGATTTAAAATATTTTTTAGCAACTTAATTAAAAAAATCTGGTGGGACCGGCGCAGAGCACACAACTTTCTCTTACCTTCGGTAATCGAAAGTTGTGTACTGTGCTTGTCACACCAGATTTTTTGTGTCGATATATATTTAGTTCCCGACAGTACGGAACATTTGAATTCAGATGTAAAATCTATAAGTATGGGAAAATATTTGTATTTTGTTACCATGGCAACCATTTCTCCTATCTTCCCTATGAAATACAAAATTAAAGTGGTCTTCAGAAGATTTCAATTGCAAAATGAGAATATACATTTTAAAGAGCATCTAAAAAATAATTGATTTCTGAATTTAAAAAAAAATCGTTGGAGCAAATTTTGAGAAAATCGAAAAAAACTGAAAAAGTACATCAGTAAAGTACTAGTACTCTTTGGCCGATTTTGATTAAAAACTTATTTTTCCGGTCCCGGGGGGTGTTTAACCTATATATAAAATTTCAGCTTCATAGTTCAATTCCTTCATGCTTAAAATTGAACACACACACACCCACACACACACAGACAGACCATGTCGCGAAAACCACTTTTTTGGATTCAGGGGACCTCAAAACGTGAAGATCCATCAAAATCTCGACATCGAATTTTTGACATGAATCCAATACTTTCTCTCTCTATATATATTACATATATACATAGGTAAGAGAAAGTAAAAATAAAAATAATAACTATAGATCAACATTCCTTGAGAGATAATTTTAATATAATTTATTTAAAATGCACTTTCTTTGGCATGTAAAATAGGAATCTTAAAAACTGTATTAATATTTATTTAAAAGGGATTTTTTTCATTTTTATTTTACTCCGTTTATTGTAAATATTTCGATGTGATGATCCTCAGTCATAACCCAAATTGTCTTTAATTCTAACCAATATGAGAAATATTAATTATATTGTGAAATTTGTGTTGATATTGGCTAGAATTAAAGACGATTCACAAAGCAATCCTAATTTGACATCTCATTGACATCGAAATATTTAGAATAAATGGAGTTGCCTAAAACACAATTACTGAAAGATTCTTTGTTTAATGTAATTAACTAGCGATTTTTCGATCAATTTTAAAATTTAATTAATTCTTTACAAAATTTTCTCTTACCCTTTGATAGAGTTTTTTGAACCAGTATCTATAAAATGTAAAAAGATTCTGCCCGTGAAGAGCAATCAAAGCCAAATAATGGTCTCTATAGATAAAACTCTAGCTATACCTCTTTGATACGCTCAATTAAATAAGCCTATATCGCACAGTGAGAACGAGAGATTCACTACTCAAAACAGATTTTTTTTTTTAAGTCTTTAGGCATCTTAGGCCATATAACGACACTCATTATTTAAATACGATATATTAGGGGACCAGGCACATTTATTTATACCA
The DNA here is from genome assembly GCA_023213315.1 of Euborellia annulipes. Lineage (NCBI taxonomy): Eukaryota > Metazoa > Arthropoda > Insecta > Dermaptera > Anisolabididae > Euborellia > Euborellia annulipes. The sequence goes on from JAKCPI010005948.1 coordinate 52,884, forward strand.
TTTGGTATCAAAATGATTTTAATAAATATTACTCAAAACAGTTTATTCGTTGATTTGCGAGAAAACGATTTTGAAAGTTTTGCAAATTTTAAACAGCAATAAAGTTTGATTTTTCTAATTGAATAATCTCTGTAATTTATTTAGTTCATTATTAAACCCTCTTTTTTTTAACTATTCATTAGCCCTACGTTTTGACATTTCTGATATTATTTCGAAAATTATAAAAAAAAAAAAAATTATTTACACCCTTTGACCAACCTCTCCAACATTATAAATTTAAAACTAAAGAAGGGCAAATTAATTATAGATGTTGTCCGGATTATGGTCAGTTTATCATAGCTTTACAAGGGATTATAGAAAATAGAGATAATGTTATTTTGGTTGACTACCTAGCCAATTCTTTCAAATCTAAAACAGTCACTAGCCCGTGAACCGTGACTCAGAGAGAAGACATTAGTTTCTCGTGCCGGGGTCCCGGGTTCGCTTCCTGTCCCAAGCGAGAAAATGTATTTCATTTGAATTGACTGCAAATCATTTGAAATAAATAGGGATGGGGTCTAAAAGGCCTTAGATGCCGAAAAATTCCTTAAAAAAACAAACAAACAGCCAATATCTTCCATATACATCGGCATTTTAGGTCTCAAAATACATAAATTCTATAAATTGGATATAGGAGACTTTGCAGGCAAGGAATTAAATAAAAAACTTTTATTTAATTATTAACCATCGACGTTTCGGTCGCAAGTCACGACCTTCCTCAGGAGGCAAGGAATTAAATAAAAGTTTTTTATTTGATTACTTGGCTGCAAAGTCTCCTATACCCAATTCAAAGTCTACATCCACTTCTCATCACTAATAAATTCTATATTTTGAATTAATCATAATTCACCAAGATAACTTATTTAAGATCTTTTCCGGCATCTTTGACCATTTCGACCCATTCCCTATTTATTTAAATTGATTGGTAGCCAATTTGATTTAAATAAATATTTTTTGCATGGGACGGGATGCGAACCCGCGACCCTTAATACAAATGGACAGCATTAAGGCTCAAACAGACAGAACGCGAAATTCGCGTCGCTTGGCGTTTTTTCAACGCCGCGAAAGGGCGCGAAATGTTGTATAAGGCAAGACTGTATCATCCCCGTCACACAGGGGGCGAACTTACGCGGCGTAAACGCTCTCTTTCGCGCGACAGCTTTTTCGAGTTGTACAAATTTACAACTCTTTCGCGCGAACAGGCGAAATTATCAAGATGAGTAATGAAATAAAAAAACTTATAGAGTTAAAAACACTTGTTTTTTTCGCCTCTAACTAAATAAAAGTAAATAATATTAAAGTTATATTATAATTTATATTTAATAAGACTGTAATAAATATGTTTTTTGTTGGAAGCCAATCTATGATTAGTAAAAAGTCCGAATCGAGGTAATTGAATAGTATTATCTTATTCTAATTTACAAGCCTCGAAAAATATTTAATCAAAGTTATCATTAATAAAATAAGATTTAAATAAAATCTAATTTTGCAATGATATTCTATTTCTTTCGTAATATAATACTTTATTTATAAAATATTTATAAATTCATTAAATAAAGGTTGTTGAAACATATACACAATACCGGATCGTACGCCCAAATTTCGCTTCCTGTGTGGCTTAGCAAAAACGCCTTTCGCCGCGAAATGCGCGCGTAGCCTGAGCGTCGCGAATTTCGCGTTCTGTCTGTTTGAGCCTTTAGAGCCCTGCATGGGCGGATTTTTTTGGCTCGTATCCGCCCGTACCCGTATTTTTTCTTTGACTTACTGTCCGTACCCGGCCCGTAATTTTTTTCCATTCTTCAGACCCGCCCGTACCCGCCGAAATAAAAAGTTTTAAATAATACATCAAATAAAAAAAAATTAATTAAAAATATTTAGTTTTTTTTTTTTACATATTTTTAATTTATAATAAATCAATACTTTCTCTTTATATATACGTATATCATATATGGACCCTGTTATGCAATGGTGTGTCAAAGACCAAACATCGAGTTTTGAGAAAATCAACAATAAAGTTTTTTGTTTACATTGGATTATATATAATTTTTCTTGTCAATTGTGCAAGTAACATTAAATATAAATTTTTTAGGACATATTTTATAAAAAATACTATTAATTAAAGCATTTGAAACAATATTCCGTGCTTAACTCAATTTTTAATTTTTTGGTCTTTGACACACCATTGCATAACAGGGTCCATATAGGGTAAGAGAAAGTAAAAAATAAACTTACAGTTGTCGGAAAAAAAGATATTTTAAATTACGGGCCTACCCGTACACGTGCAGTGCTCTAGCCAGCATGCTAACCACTACACCAAGGCCCGGAGCATGAAAATTGTTAATCATTTATGAAAATAAAATATAAATAATTGCATCTCTCCTTAATTTAGACCGCGATTCCGTTTAAGACAAATCCAGCATATTAAGTCAATAGATTTATATGGATTAAGGACATTAGTAGAATATACTGTCCTAAACACGGTATGCTTTATTGTTATTGGAGTGTAAATAATTATGATTCATAAATAACTACAATAATAATGAAATAGAGGGCGATAGAGATGATAACAGTTTATCATAGCTTTTCTAGGGATTATAGAATAAAAGGGGCGATTTATATCAAATAGTAGACTAAATTCTTAAATATAAATAAGCTTAAATCGAAAAATTATTCATTATTGTTTTTCATAATCGGCCATGATAAATTCCTATATCACCATTTTTTTTTAATTTCGCTATCTCAGATCATTTACAATCATTATTATTGAAAGGCAACAGCAGTAATATTGCTCTTATTAATTACTTCATTCTATGACATTTCGGTTGTGGGCTTGGCCATCTTCAAAAAAGAAATTTTATCTTTTCCAAATTGACTGGAAACTAGTAAAAAAAAGACATCTGACTATATCTAATTTTCTTATTAGGAATATACTGTACTTTTTTTAATTAGACAATATCTTCTGTCCTCGCCATTATTAATCCCGCGGTGCGGGACAATATACATAGGAAATATAGGAGAAATGGTTGCCATGGTAACAAAATATAAATATTTTCCCATGTTTATAAAATGTACATCTTGAATTCAAATGTACCGTACTGGCGGAAACTAAATATATCTCAACACAAAAAAATCTGGTGTGGCAAGCACAGGACACAACTTTCGATTACCGATGGTAAGAGAAAGTCGTGTGCGTCACATCAGATTTTTTTAAAATAAATTACTTATCTTAAAATCTAATTGATGAAATACATTATATTCGTTATAATGCCATAAACACGTTGGGTAGATTTATAGGTTGTTCATATGCTCCAGAGATTTCAATTTTATTTTTTAATAATTTTTTTTTTTTTTTTTGAAGATAAACCAAAATCCCACTACCCATAGGTATAAATGGATATATGTTTGTGAATAATTACAATGAGAGGAAAAAGAGGGAAATGGAATAAAGGAAGAGTGAGAAAAAGAGTAATTTAAATTCAATATATCATATGGAGTTTTTTTTTTTTTTTTTTTTTTGTTTTTTAATTTTTCAATAATAAATAAATTCCATTTCCATTTGTCAAAAGTTGGTTTATGTCAATCCATCAGACGAATTTGAATATTATATTTATTTTATTAAACTCTTCAATGGATGGGTTAAAAAAAAGTCCTAATTTATTTATTATTATTTTTAATCTAAAAAAAATGTGATTAATTATTTTTTAATTTAAAAAAAAAAATCTATATATATATTTATACAATATTTGAGCTCTACAAGCTAATACACCTCAGGCAGATTCGTTTTATTTATCAAAGAAAATTTAATTAAAAATAAACATTTAAAAGAACAATTTATTATAGTATTGTAAATGTTATTACATTTGTGCATTGACGGATTCTAGGGGCGGGATATTGGGATTAAACTCTTCGTTCCCCTTATCGAATTCAGGAATGGCCTCCGAAGCCGAAAAAGATCTTAAATTATATATTACAATAATCTGGTGTGACAAGCATAGAACACAACTTTCGATTACCGAAGGTTCGTTAAGTCACACCAGATTTTTTTTTTTAAATTCAAATGGAAAACTCAAAGACAGATTCTAGGTAGTTCCTGAATAGAATTGTTTTACTATTAGAGCCTTTAAAAAAATTCTGAAAGTAAGAATTCAGGCTCAAAAGCGATACATTTGTCGATCGTGTTTTCTCTCAATGCAGGGCCGCACCAAGGAAAAATTGCGCCCGGGGCCAAGCTTATAATTTGCTTCTCCTACCAAAAAAAAAAAATTATATTTTATTATATATTTATGCCGCCCCCAAATTTTAACGCCCCTGGACCAATTCCAACCCCCTTTTTTAGTGGGACTCTCAGCCAGCAACCAAGTGATTTAAAAATCTGGTGTGACTGGTCGATCTTACCTTCGGTAAACGAAAGTTGTGTTCTGTGCTTGTCACACAAGATTTTTTTGTGTCGAAATATATTTAGTTTCCGCCGATATATTAGATGTAAAATTTATAAGTATGGGAAAATATTTATATACCTAAATATATATTATATATTTTGTTACCATAGCAACATTTTCTCCTATGAAGTACAAGAGTAAAGTGCTCTTCAGAAGATTTCAATGGCAAAATGAGAATATACATTATAAAGAGCATCTAAAAATAATTGATTTTTGAATTTTAATCAAAATTGTTGGAGCGAATTTTGAGAAAAATTGAAAAAAAAAAAACTGAACAAGTACATCAGTAAAATACTAGTAGACTACTCTTTGGCCGATTTTGATCAAAAGTTTATTTTCACTCTTTAGCTCCACTTAAATATAAAATTTCAGCGTAATAGCTCAATTCCTTCATGGTTAAAATTGAACACAGACAGACACACAGACACACACACAAACAGACCATGTCGCGAAAAACACTTTTTTGAATTCAGTGGACCTTAAAACGTGTATATCCATAAAAAACTCGACACCGAATTTTTGACATGAATCCAATACTTTCTCTCTATATATATATTAACATAAAAGAAAGTAAAAACATAAGAGGGTTTTATTATTACCGAACTCAAGCCATGAAGATGATCGCATAGTCAACCGAAACGTCGCTGTGGGTTCAAATATAATAAAGGAATAAACATAGCTGCTTGGCCTTTTATTTATCCTGTTACATATTTATTCAGCCATTCACCTCGCTAACAGAAGCTTTATTTTTCGCTATTTCTTTAGAAGGCTTCATGTATAATATATATTTGAAAGCGATAAAGCCAAAGTAATTTAATACTATGATATTCTATTAATAACTTGCCAGTGTATTCATCTTGTGCTATTGATAAGCATGGTGATTGATAATTGCAAGTGTGTCTATCTGTCAGTCTGTATGTCGTCTCGCTTTCATTTCCATTTGCCTAATTGGGTTATATGTTGATTCGAATGCACGAATTTAAGCGCTTCCTGTGTCCATGTCCTTATCTCTCTCTCTCTCTCTCTATACAAACACACATCTACATATATAGAGAATAACACACACGAGTGCAAATGACCCGGACAAGTGATAGTCTCTGGGGGGAGACCCTTTCCGGCGACCCTTTACGCCCATAATCTCTAGTTATTTTATCCCAACTCTGAGAGGAAAAACGACACCAAACACATATTTCTTATCTTCTATTTCCAAAAGAATAGAAAGTGACAGGATATAAACATTTTCTACCCACGTTTTCTTTTATATAAATAATTGATAAAAAAAAAAGTACAGGCTATTCTTCAAACCATTGTACGAATATTTCGTACCTTGATTTTGATTTAAAGGTTTTATTCAGTTAGTTATTCAATTATTACACTCTCCTACCCTAAAAATTAATATATTGCGTTTGCAAAAATTCAAAATACTCGTTTTGAGTCAAAAAATGCGAGTCCCGCAAAATGATCTGTCTGTCCATTTACAAAATACCTCAAGAATTGTAAGAGCTACGAGGTTGAAATTTGATTCTTATGCTGATTCGGACAAGTTTTCATTCAAATTAAATTGACAACTTCTTCGTCAATGATGATTGCATCAAAACTGATACTTGTACAAGGCAGTTGACCAAATAATAACTAACAATAAAATAAAAACATTGTTTTTTTATAATTTTTATAATTTTTTGACTGAACATCCGTCCTCGACGAAGAAGCTGCAAATGTCAATTTAATTTGTTGAAATTTGTTATTTTAATTAGATCTGCCTCCCCCCTGTCATGCAACACGTTGAATAAAATCTGCCAGATTACTGTACTAATACTTTATAGATGTATTTTTTGAGTTTTTCAATTTTCTCAAAATTCTTTCTAGCTATTTTGATTAAAATTCAAAAATTATTTATTTTTTAAGATTTTTTTTTTAAACATTCACTCTTTTTCTCATTCACACTCAACACTCACACACACATTCACACAGTCTTTTCGGCAACTTAGGATATTTAAGACTTTGACGATAACCGTTAATTATTAAAATATCTATTGGGGGGTCCATTATTTCTATTTAAGTCATTTGGTATCCAAATGCCTTAAATAAAATCATCGGACTGCCTGGGGTCCGAACCCGCGACGTTCGGTATAAAAGGTAGGCACGCTAACAACTAATCCAAGCCCCGTGGGCTTTTAAGATGTTACAAAATGTGGAATTTATAGCTGGATTATCGTTAATTATATAAAGAAAATAGCAGCTAGATTTTATTTCATTTATCAGGCCCGCTTTGCCGACGTTTCGGTCAATTAATAATATTAATATGTTTATTATTTACTAATGAACCTAGTTCTATTAATATTATTAATTATCTATAACCCAATTTCTATGTTCACTACATAAATGATTGCATATTTGGGCTGTGTGCCGCCCCTATATTGACAGCCCAGAAGTCCTGAGGATGGTCTTAACCAAGACCGAAACGCCAGCATAATGTCTAACTGCTCTTTTCTTTACACATTATTTTTCAAGTCTTAAAATGTATATTTATATTTTCAAAATTGTTTAAAACACACTTTTTACTCCACTCGGCGCCACAAGTGCCATGTGTTCGAAAGTGGAGCCTTGAGCTTAGGCAACCAAAATACTTAGCCGTCATAATTGTTGTCTTAAAAGTAGCTTTTCCCCTTCAGGTGAATGATTAATTATTTTAATAATATTGGCTTGGTTGACTAAGCTCAAAGCTCCAATCTCGAGCTCATGAGGTACTTGTGGCGACTGTTCCTTATATAAAAGATAGGAGATGGTTGGCATAATAACAAAAGATTTGACTTTGATTATAAATTGTAAGAGAAAGTTGTGTGCTGTTCGTCACTCACACCAGATTATTTATTTCGTGTCGTTTCGGTTTGAGGAACAAGACTGTATTTAATAGGTAGCAAGCCCCGCAATAAGTATCTTGGTCTGGGGTGGCAAAAAGAAAGACAAATTAAGCCTATTTCAAATTTAAGGTTGTTCGGACATTAAAGCACTTTCCTTGATTAAAAGCTAATTTTTTAATATGTTATTAATCACTATCAAATACGTATAAAATAAAATTTTGAAGCAGATCTGACACAGGGTTATCGTGTAATTAATTTTTAAAAAATTGAAATTTAACATGTAGCCTATGGGGAATAACGACGAAATTCACACATATCGAATTATATAGGCATCTGTGCAAATGATACAAAAACAAAAAAACTTACATTTTATTAATTCACTTCCGAGGAATATGTTAAAAATAAAATCAAAAGTTTCTGCCGACCGCTTTTAAAGATATTTTAACAAGAAAGTCAAAAAATTCTCCAAAATGACAGTCGCCAATATTTAAAAATAAGGAAGCATTGAGAGTCAGACCAGCCTGGCAACGTCGCATAAAATACTTGATGTTAGTTACATATTTTTTTTCAATTTTAAGATACTTTTTCTCGCAAATCGTCCATTGTGTTTAAACTGATTTGCATTAAACATTGTAATATATTAAATAAAATAAAATTGAAGGCGTTTAAGATTTAAAATAGATAGTTGATGAATGCAATGTTGCCAGTTCTATATTACGTGAAAAACTGCTCAAATCAAAAGTCATTCATTTATTATTTTTGGTAATTAAATTATTAACTTAATCCAATTATAAACTATGATAGGTCACGACTAAATTATAATAAGGAATTTTGGCATTCAAATTTTTAATTTTATTTAAAAAAAATTTAGATTCTATTATGACTTACGATGTACTATCCGAACAACCTTAATTAAAAATAATTAAAATATTTTATCATTTATTTTGATTTGATTAATTCATACATGCCTCTTAAGGAAAATAACCATTTTTTGCCGGGAAGGCAGAGTGGGGGAAATAAAGATTACTAACAAACTAATTTAAATTATCTTTAATCATTTTGTTGTTGTTTTAATTATCAGAAGCGAAACCAAGTTCAGAAGATAACCATTTATCTATATTTTTTTAATATTTAGTAGCTATATATATTTTTTTTTGAATAGTCTAATATTAAAAAACTTTGATATATTTAGCTTTTTTTCGGGTCGATTAATCTTATAGCGAAAAAAAAAAAACAGGAAACCATCATCAAAATGTGTTGCAATAAAACTTTTATTACATAAAGCAAGAGGTGAATAAATAAACCAGTCTCTTTAAAATTGAATGATTAAGATAAAAAATAAATTAGGGACGTGTGGCTGTCAGAGTCGTGACTATCAGTCTTTCTCTACAAATTCATAATATTTGTGAAGTCCTAAATATTTCAACTTTTTAATATCACCTTTAACGTTTTGAGACCACCCCAAAAATAATGGGTCCCTCAAAATGCTCTGTCTGACTGTGAGTGTCTGTTCAAAATAAAAATTGAAGAGTACAAGTATTTTACTGATGTAATTTTTTGGTTTTTCGATTTTCTCAAAATTTGCTCTAATGATTTTGACTAAAATTCATAAATCAATTATTTTTTAGATGCTCTTTAAAAAGCATATCAGTAAAATTTTTCGTAAAAATTATTTTAAGTATTCTTTTTTTTTTTTTTTTCATTAGTGTCAGACTTGACACGTTGTGGTTACTCTGAAGAGTAACCCTCATGGGAATGATACTGAGGTGGGTTCCCGTTTCCTTCCTCAGGAGGAGGCATCTCAAATAGAGTTGGATAATTTATTGCCATGAGGTGGATTTGATCTCGAGTTGTATTCAACTCAGGATTATAAGCTTTACTGCTTTATCCCCTCGGCTAATCGCCTAAGTATTCTTTACTGATGCAGTATTTCAGTTATTTCAAATTCATTTTTCAGCTCTTTCTTCCATAGAGCCAATGTTTAATCCCTAAGGGGATTTACATGTAAATTTCGATTCAAAAGGGAGTCAGTCCCCTTTGGAACCTTTTACACATTTAAAAAATTTTTTCCAATTCTTATGAAATTTTGTATTTATTAGGATTCTTTATTGGGTTTAAAATATCCAAATATGAGATTAAAATTTTGAAAAATAACCATAGTTTATTTCAAGCAGTCAACATTTAAAATACAATTGAAATACACATAGCCTATGGAAATTTTGAATCAATTGACTTTTTTACTTTCTCTTACCTCTATGTATTAATATATATAGAAAAAAGAAAATATTGGATTCATGTCAAAAATTCGATATTTTGTTGGATATACGTTTTAAGGTCACCTGAATCAAAAAAAGTGGTTTTCTCGACATGGTCTGTGTGTCTGTGTTCAATTTTAAGCATGAAGGAATTGAGCTATGAGGCTGAAATTTTATATTTAAGTTACACTCCTCCCTGGAGCGTGAGAATAAGCTTTTAATCAAAATAGGCTAAAAAGTTTTAGTACTCTTCACTTTCTTCGATTTTCTCAAAATTCGCTCTAACGATTTTGATTAAAATTCAATAAATCAATTATTTTTTAGAAGCTCTGAAGGTATGAGAAAGTTGTGTGCTGTGTGACTGTCCCACCAGATTTTTTACGTTCAGATCCCTGTTTGAATAATTCACTAAAAGGCTTGAGATCTTGTTATTTATTATCATAAGAGTAAGGCGTAGCGTAGCAATTCTCTAACACGAAAACACCTATTTCTCGACATACATTATTAAACAAATAGGTTTAATGAACTAAATATATTCCTTAACCTTATACTAATATTACTTTGATTAATCTAAAAAAAATTTTACTCTATATTTCTGAATGGGCTTTTAACTGATTGGTAGGCCTAGTTTGACTTTTCCGAGTTCTATATTTTAAATTAATTTATTATGCCGATCTTGAACCAAGGGCGGATCCAGAGGTGTTTCTCGAGGGGAGGGGAGGGGGGGTAATCGTGTGTGATTCGTCGCAAAGCACTCAATTTTTTCTTAATTTCGATAATTTAAAGCCGCATTCTGTACTTGTTTGCCAGAATATAAATACAAATCAAATTTTTTTTAAGTATTAATTTTTAAAATTTTACATTAAAAATAATTTTTTTTCGAAAAAAAAGTTTTTTTTTTTAAATCTCGGGGGGGGGGGGGGGGGGGGGGGGTAATTACTCCCTTTACTCCCCCCCCTCTTGTATCCGCCCTTGTTCTGAACCAAGAATTTATAACCAAGAAAGAAGAAAAAATTTTATTTAAAATATTAGTTTCTAAATAATTTTTTCTACACTTGCCAAATCTTTTTTAAATTAGTAAATTCACCAAAACAAAATATAGTGGCTTATATATATATATATATACCAATATATATACCTTTATATATTTTAATAAATAGTCTTATAATAAAAATTCAAAAATTTTCCCAACATTTAATCACCACATCATCTTAGGGAATTGATTTATGTATTAATATTTCCTCCTATATAAATAAATTCTTTCTTTCAATAGATAATATTTATTTTAATTAGATAATGTCTTTCTCTATAAACTTCTTCCCTTTCCGGCTAATGCAAATTTTATATACAGTAAATAAATAATAAGTTACGTCGATTAATGAATGAATGAATGGATTTCAAAATTTTTCTGAAACAAAAAATATTTGCAATTCCGGAAATAAGGAACGGAGATTCGATTGGTTCGATTGCCTAGTTCTGTCACAACTATTTATTTATAAAATAATAACATTCAGGAAACACATTGGCGGGCGTGGAAAAAATGAATTATAAAAACAAAAATAAATTTCTAAATAATTGGTTCCATTAAAAGTAATATTCAAACAATAAGCCTTTTATTTAAATCATTAGGCGAGGAAGGGAGGAGGGGTTTTGCAACGGGTTAAAGCAACAGCAGCCAAGATCGTTGCAATTAAGCAATAGCATGCACGGCGAAACTTTGGGTGGGTGGCCCCGAGTAATAATCGTGAATGTAGAAAAGTATATTTTGTTACCATGTCTAAAGTGTGCTTCAAACAAATTTGATGAAAAAAATGAGAATACAATAACAGGAATAAAGAGGAATGCAGCCAGGTAGGAAGCCTCTATTATTAAATCAAACTCATTTGTTGCAAGACGTTACTGCCAATTTTATTGTGCCATCTTCAGTTGCATAAGAGATTTTTTAGAAAATAAAGTTGTTAATCGCCTGTTCATAATCCAGTCTTATATAAGAATGCCTGGGCCCCAAATATATACACGGTGCCCGGAAATAACAGGTACCTAAAAAAGGAGATGATTCTACATGAAAAAATAAGACTTTTTTCCTATAAACTTAATATGCCCAGACGTTTCGTTTTCAAGATACAGGGAGTCAAAGTTGAATTTTTTTTTTTGTTTTTTTGCTAATATCTCGAGAACCGTTTGAGATACAATTTTTACACTTTACACATAAAACAAGCGGAATAATGATCATAAATCGTGTACAGAAGCTAATTTGTTTTTTTTTTTGTTATTTGCTAATATCTCGAGAACCGTTTGAGATACAATGTTTAGCTTCTGTACACGATTTATGATCATTATTCCGCTTGTTTTATGGGTAAAGTGTAAAAATTGTATCTCAAACGGTTCTCGAGATATTAGCAAATAACAAAAAAAAAACAAATTCAACTTTGACCCCCTTATCTTGAAAACGAAGCGTCTGGGCATATTAAGTTTATAGGAAAAAAGTCTTATTTTTTCTTGTAGAATCATCTCCTTTTCTAAGTACCTGTTATTTCCGGGCACACTCTGTATATTATAAAAATACTAGTATCGTTAAAAGTCTTATATGGCCTGAGTTGTCGAGAAGACTGTGTGTATGTGTGTGTGAGTGTGAATGGGAAAAAAGAGTGAGTGTTTAAAAAAGTCTCATTATATAGTCTATATTTGCATTGTTATTTTGTTATGTTATACCAAGGGCGGATCGGAACCAAAGTTTTCCCGACACAAAAATTTTTCCCCATACGTAAAAATATTTTACTTTTTTTTTAGAGACAGAAAATTTTTGCCACTCGCGGAACCAAACATTTTTTCATGTGCAGCCCACAGAACATTCCCTCTTTCGCGGAACCGAAATTTTTTCCCGTTCGTAAACAAAATTTTTCCCCCGTCCGTAAAAATTTGATTTGTATTTAATACAAATCGAATTTTTGAATATTAATTTTTAAAATTTTACATTAAAAATAAATTTTTTTTAAAGTATTTTTTTCAAATCTCGGGGGGGGGGGGGGGTAATTACCTCCTTTACCCCCCCCTTGCATCCGCCCTATGTTGTATAAGACTGTCTTATGAACAGACGATTAAGAACTCTATTGTCTAAAATATTCTTATGCAACTGAAGATGGCACAATAAAATTGACCTAAACGTCTTGCAACAAAGGAGTTGATTTAATAATAGAGGCTTCCTACCTGACTGCATTCCTATTATGTTATTGAATCCTACAAAGCCATTTTCTACATTAGAAATGAAAATATGCGTTTTAAAGAACATCTAAAAAATAATTGATTTTTGAAGTTTATTCAAATAATTAGGGCATATTTTAAGAAAAAAAAAAAAAAAAAAGTGCAGTATAGCAATAGCGACAAAAAAGACAGACCATTTTGCGTGACCCACTTTTTTGGACTTAGGTGGCCTCAAAACATGTATTTCTATCAAAATCTTGATGTAATTGAACCATATGTATTTATTTTTCTTTCATTGTAAGGATAGACTTCATGTAAGCTTATATTGGTATTAAATTTTTTAAGAATTACTTTCTAAAAACTCGATACTTGGGGCAACTGCCCCTCGCCCTCCTCTGTCGACACTAATAATTGGTAGGGAGAGGGGGTGTCATAAATAATGATGAAAAACTCTTGAGTCTAATAATTAGATTTTAAATAAACTGATTCCTCAGGTGTTTCGTTCATTTTTGCTCTAGTTCCATCAGTTTTGTTTTATTCTTTTATTTTTATTACTTTGTTTTTATTCCAATATTGAAAACCCCGTTTAATTATTAACCATCTCTAAAACTAGGCTGGAAATTATTTCTTTCTTTCGTAAAAAGGATTTTGTGATGTTTGCAATCGTCTCATCCAATATTTGCGCCAAATAAAAACAGTTCTCCTGTATAAAAGTAAATAAATAAATATTCAATATATTATCTAGCAAAATGATCATCATATCTGTCTGTCATCATGATCAATGATCCCCATTTGAAAACAAGGGTTGAGAGGTGTCCATCAACCTTAATGACCATTTGCCTAAACAAAATCCCCCCCCCCTCCTCAATGACTCTTGATTTCAAGCCCTCTTGATTAACAAAAATGACAACTCAATTTATTTGTTAATTATTTAGAAATTTAGTGCCAAAAGAGATAAAAGAAATTAAGCGAAAAGTAATTTATTTACAATTTTATATTATAGGCTTATATAATGATAGTTAAGGAATATTACAATTATAATAAAGCATTTTTTAATTATTATTTTTATTATTATTAACATAATCTTAATTAGGCATTTTGGTGACTGGATTGAGAAATGAAAGTCCTTAATATCAAATTGAATTTATATTTTATTTATTTTAAGTATAGTAAATATTCTAAAATATTTTAAATATGAACTCTCAAGACCCTTCGGTAAGAGATAGTTGTGCACCGTGCTGGTCACACCAGATTTTTTGTGTCGAAATATATTTAGTTTCCCAAAGCACCTTCGTTCCAAACTTGCGTTTTAAATATTGGCTGCTTGAAATAAACTATGGTTATTTTTCAAAATTTTAATCTCATATTTGGATATTTTATACACAATAGAGAATCCTAAATAAATACAAAATTTCATAAGAATTAGAAAGAATTTTTTTAAATGTGTAAAAAGTTCCAAAGGGGGACTCCATTTTGAATCGAAATTAACATACAAATCCTCATAGGGATTTAACATTGGCTCTATGGAACAAAGAGCCGGAAAATGAATTTGAAAAATCTTAACTACTACATCAGTAAAGTGTACTTCAAAACACTTTTAGGGCAAGATGAGAAAATAGATTTTAAAGAGCATCTAAAAAATAATTGATTTTTGAATTTTAAAAAATTTTGCTTGAGGGAATTTTGAAAAAATCAAAAAAAAAAAAAAAAAAAAAAAAAAAACATCAATAAATCAATAAAGTACTAGTACTTTTTGGCCTATTTTGTTCAAAAGCTTATTTTAAGTGTCCGGGAGGGTACCTAACTTAAATATTAAATTTCAATCTGGTAGCTCAGTTCCTTCTTGCTAAAATAAATACCTAATAAATACTCTAGATCCTACAGTCAGCCCTTGTTTCTTTTATTATTTAACACTAGTCTGGAATTTTGGTGCCCACACATACGAAAAATGCTTTTTGGAAAGATAAGAATCATCAAAACCTCAAGTTCATATTTTTTAACGATATGTATACCTAGTATACGAGAAAGTAAAAATGCGAAATGAAATATGAGTTGTTTACGAAAAAAAAAATCTATTGTCTAGTCATCTCTATTGTTAGCAACATTTATATATATATATATATATATATATATATATATATATATACCTGGTATATATAAAAGGAAAAAAAAAAATTTCTTTCAACATCTTGACAAGAACAAATAATTGGTCTCTACTGACAAAAGCCGTACAAGGTGACACGAAGGGCCAAAAGTCAAGAGCAGCCGTGCATTTACCAAACTAATCGATCAGATGACTAGTAAACAAATCAGTTGGCATTCCAATTTATTGTTTACATAAAATCAAGAAAAATTACCAGTAACTTATTTTATAGTAATTTTTAAAAAATTGAAGTTTTCAATTTTCTCTTGATTAATTCACAAACTGTTTATGTATTCGAAACTTATCTTTAATAGAAAAAATGCCGATTGCTTCACATCTAGTCAACTAGCAAACTTATCCGACAGATACCAAATTATCAATATAATAAACAAGAACCTTCGAGTTAAAAAAATGAATTTTTTCTCATATAATTAGCTATCTGAGGTATAAAGACAGTTTTGTGAAGATAGTAACTTACCATAGTAACTTAATAAAGGTATCATTTGGCTATAATAAAGGGTCGGACTAAGCCGAGCGCACAACTTTGCCCACCCACTATTCAAGAAAAAAATATTGCTCCCCCCCTCTCGAGCCCCCTCCCCTAATGGTCCGATGTTTGTTTGACCAATTTGTGGGACCGACTTTTTTGGATTCAGGGGACCTCAAAACCTGTATATTAGCGTGGCCTCAAAACCTGTATATTAGGGTGGCCGCCAAAACCAAAATTTTTAAATTTCTTTCGGCCGAACCTCCTAAAAGTTGTCTTTTGGCTAGAAAATGATAATGGTAAAGTTTTGGCTAAATTGGATAACGTTAACCCGTGCCTCATCGAGGATAAAACTTTAATAAAGTGCGATTTCATCTAAAAATTCGCAGTTTTTACTTCATAAAACGAAAACCAAGTATTGTAGAAAGATTATTCTTGGCTCATTTCATTGCAAATTTAATTCTCTTGAGGTTTTATAATAACCATTTTTTCATAAAAACTTATAGATTTAGTGATATTTGCAAATTATCTGATGTATTGGTCTTTCAAAAAATAAGTAGAAAATCACAATATAGACCAGCGTTTTCCAAACTGTGAGGCGCGCCTCCCTAGGGAGCAAGGGCGGATATAAGGGGAGGGGTAAAGGGGGTAATTACCCCCCCCCCGAGATTTGAAAAAAATACCTTTTTTTTGCAAAAAAATTTATTTTTCACGTAAAATTTTAAAAATTAATACTTAAAAATCTGGTGTGACTGGCGCACAGCACACAACTTTCTCTTACCTTCGGTAATTGAAAGTTGTGTTCTGTGCTTGTCACACCAGATTTTTCGTGTCGAAATATATTTAGTTCCCGACAGTACGGAACATATGAATTCAGATGTAAAATTTATAAGTATGGGAAAATATTTATATTTTGTTACCATGGCAACCATTTCTCCTATCCTTCCCTATGAAATACAAGAGTAAAGTGGTCTTCAGAAGATTTCAATCGCAAAATGAGAATATACATTTTAAAGAGCATCTAAAAAATAATTGATTTTTGTATTTTAAAAAAAATCGTTGGAGCAAATTTTGAGAAAATCGAAAAAAACTGAAAAAGTACATCAGTAAAGTACTAGTACTCTTTGGCCGATTTTGATTAAAAGCTTATTTTTCCGGTCCCGGGGGTGTTTAACTTGAATATAAAATTTCAACCTCCTAGCTCAATTCCTTCATGCTTAAAATTGAACACAGACACACACACCCACCCACCCACCCACAGACAGACCATGTCGCGAAAACCACTTTTTTGGATTCAGGGGACCTCAAAACGTGAAGATCCATCAAAATCTCGACATCGAATTTTTGACATGAATCCAATACTTTCTCTCTATATATATATTACATATATACATAGGTAAGAGAAAGTAAAAATTTGATTTGTATTTATATTCTGGCAAACAAGTACAGAATGCGCCTTTAAATTACTGCTGTGCGACGAGTCACTCCAGATTACCCCCCCCCCCCCCCCCCCGAGAAACACCTCTGGATCCGCCCTTGCTAGGGAGGCGCGGACTACTCTAAGGGGAGGCTCGAATATTGGCCACCAAGATCAATTTTCCAAATGATTGCTATTTTTATAAATAAAATAATAAAATAATTTAGAAGTTCTGGGACTGAGTTTTTAATTAAAATCATAAATATGAATAAATAAAAAAAATATTTTTATATAAATTTATATTTTTTAGTATTAAAAATTTTTGTTTTTGTATTATTTTATTATATGTGTGGGGGAGGGGACCTCATACGATTAAATATTTTTAAGGGAGGTGTTGTAACATAAAGTTTGGAAACCACTGGCCTAAAGTAAGACTCATTCTACAAAATTATACTATGTGTAAAACCCAACGGCGGATCCAGGGAGGTTTTTCAGGGTTTTAATTTTTTTCTGACTAGACGCGAAGCTCGTCGAAGGCGATAGCATTATTAATTATTTTATTTATTAGGATTAGATAAGGGGTTGAAAAATTGGGAAAAAAAATTTTTAATTTATTTTAGCTAAATCGAAGCCAAATAAATAGAAAACATTAAAAAAATAGCGTTGATTATTATTTTGATTAGGGGGATGAATTTTTTATGATGATTATTTAAAAAAGGCCTTGGAATATTCCAAATCACTTGTTGACATTATTTTCCGGTTCTAAATATAGTTAGATTCGAGTAAAAGATATTTTTTTTACCTTTAATAAAAAGGGAATTGTTATGTTCATCTATTTTTTTTTTTATTCCTATACAAAGAGAGAGACGAATCTCTCGTTCAGTCGAGTCAAGAGCGTTGCCGGGCTGCAGGCGCCCACAGGCTTGCTCTTTTTTTTAGTTTTTGTGTTTAAAGTGAATCAAAGTGAATAATTAATATAGTGTAATCCACCCTGACCTCACCGTCAACCAGCACACCCTCTTGAGTGTCTTATTTTAAAGGTAATTATTATGCATTTTATCGTTGAAAAAAAAATGATAGAAACAAATAATTTTACTGCGAAAAACGATTCTTTTGAATATGAAATTAAATATTTTGTATTTCACTAAGGGTAGAGGAAGAATATAAGCTGTTGAAAGGGAGAGGGGGAGTGTAGGTGTCATTGATTTTTTTTTTTTAAACATTTTTTTTCTCATTCACACTCACACACACACACATTCACAGTCTTTTCGGCAACTCAGGCCATTTAAGACTTTATACGATAACCGTTATTAATTGATAATATACATATTGGGAGTCCAGGCATTTCAATTTACGCCATTTGGTATCCATTTCGGACTGCCAGAGGTCCGAAACCTCGACGTTCGGTATAGAAGGTAGGCACCAAGCCTATATTTTTGTTAATCAAATTTCTTTAATATACTTTTACTCAGGGGTGGATTAAGGGTTGAAAATTAAAATAAAATAATTTCAAAAAAAAATTAAAATTAAAATAATTATTTATAAATGTATTCAAATTATTTTAAGAGTAATTTCGCGGTGAAGGCTGGCATTTCCTTAAAGGGGGGGGGGGAAGTATGAAGGCATTAACCAAGGGGTACCCCATCCCCTATAATGCACAAAGAAATTAATGTTTTTTTTAATACTTTTACTAAAAAATAAGTGCATTCCGTTTGAGTTAAAATTTATATTCAATATTTAGCAAATATGATAGTGGGATAGAAACATTTTAATGTCATTCTAAAATTTCTTATTACTGGGGCGGAATTAATTTTTGAAGATTTCGAAACTCTCATAAACAGATAAAAATAACACTGGGTAACTTAGGAACCCATCGAATCCCTTGCAGAATTTTGTATGGATTTTTTTCATTAGGTAGAAAAGTTAGATATGATTAGACCACTTAGAATTTTACTGGGGTGAGTTACCGCATCTTTTTGTATATAGAACTAATCTCAATTCGGATTTGAATTTTTACTTTCTCTTATCTAAGTTAATATACATATATAGAGAGAGAAAGTATTGGATTCATGTCAAAAATTCGATGTCGAGATTTTGATGGATATACACGTTTTGAGGTCCCCTCCAAAAAATGGTTTTCGCTACATGATCTGTTTGGGTTCAATTTAAAGCATGAAGAAATTGAGCTAGGAGGTTGAAATTTTATATTTAAGTTAGACACCCCCCTAGGGCGTGAAAATAAGAATAATATTTTTCTTCAGGATTGAAAGTTAGAAGAAAACGAAGCCAGAATTTTTTCTTTAAAAATATATTTTAACAGCTAAAGGAAACTATCTCCCTAGGGAAGCGCGGACTAGTCTCAATGGCGGTCCTAGCCTTACATTTTGGGGGGGGGGGGTCACTGTTTTTTTTTTTTTTATAGTATAAATAAATGGACCTGGACCCCAATAAATATATATTAATCAAATATGAGTATCGTTTAAGACTTAAATGGCCTAAGTTGCCGAAAAGATTGTGTGAATGGGAGAGTGAGTGGGAAAAAAGTGTGTTAAAAAAAAAAAAGATTTTGGGGGGGGGTCACGACCCCCTGACCCCCCCTCTGGGACCGCCCTTGACTAGTCTAAGGGGAGGCGCGAATATTGGCCCCCAGGACCAATTTTCCAAATGATTGCTAGTTTTAATATAAATAAGAATAAATAAAAAAAAAAAATATTTTTACATAAATTTATATTTTTTAACATTAAAAATTTTTCTTTTTGTATTATTTTATAAAATGGGGGGGGGGGGGGGGTAGGCGTCATAAGATTAAATATTTTTAAGGGTGGCGTGGTAACATAAAGTTTGGAAACCACTGGTTTATATTGTGATTTTCCACATATTTTTCAGAAAGACCAATACATCAAAACCGAAATGCTAATTAATAAATAAATATCACTAAATCTATAAGTTTTTTTGAAAAAATAATTATTATAAAACCTCAAGAGAATTAAATTTGCTATGAAATGAGTCAAGAATTATCTTTCTACGATACTTGGTTTTCGTTTTATGAAGTAAAAACTGCGAATTTTTTTAGATAAAACCGCACTTTTTCAAAATTTTAACTCCGATGAGGCACGGGTCGAAAGAAATTAAAAAATTTTATTTTTTGCGGCCACCTTACTGTATATCCATCAAAATCTCGACATCGAATTTTTGACATGATCGCAATACTTTCTCTCTATATTAATATTTCATATATAGGGTAAGAGAAAGTAAAAATTATTTATTTGGGTCCATCCATCCATGCCGAAACGTACGAAATAAAGAGTTTTTTTTTAATTTAAAATAGAGGCTTAATTATTAGCTCAATCCTCTTCTACTACAATTATATCATCAATAGCCACGTTCTGCTGTTAACAAATTTTATTCATATGGAAATTAACTTAAAAAATCTGGTGTGACTGTCGCACAGCACACAACTTTCTCTTACCTTCGGTAATCGAAAGTTGTGTTCTGTGCTTGTCACACCAGATTTTTTGTGTCGACATATATTTAGTTTCCGCCAATATATTAGAATTAAAGATGTCAAATTTATAAACATAGGAAAATATTTATATTTTGTTACCATGGCAACCATTTCTCCTATCTTCTCTATGAAGCACAAGAGTAAAGTGTGCTTCAAACAATTTTGAGAGCAAAACGAGAATATACATTTGAAAGAGCATCTAAAAAATAATTGATTTTTGAATTTTAATCAAAATCGTTAGAGCGAATTTTGAGAAAATCGAAAAAAACTGAAAAAGTACATCAGTAAAGTACTAGTACTCTTTGGCCGATTTTGATTAAAAGCTTATTTTTCCGGTCCCGGGGGTGTTTAACTTAAATATAAAATTTCAACCTCGTAGCTCAATTCCTTCATGCTTAAAATTGAACACACACACACAGAACACACACACACACACACACACACACACAGACACACACACAGACAGACCATGTCGCGAAAATCACTTTTTTGGATTCAGGGGACCTCAAAACGTATATATCCATCAAAATCTCGACATCGAATTTTTGACATGAAACCAATACTTTCTCTCTCTATATATATATTACATATATACATAGGTAAGAGAAAGTAAAAAGCAACGGCTAAAAAATTGAACATATGGTCTCCAGACTGATTTAAGTTAGCAGATTTGTAGCAAAGTTTCAAGTAATATGATAGTCTGCTTAACGACATTAAAAATGTTTATGTCGTTTTTTTTTTCATCTCAGATAATTATTATAAGCTTATAAGACATCTATTATCCGAATTGATTTAATTAAATATTAATTTGAACAGGAAGAATATTTCCTCCACTTTAAAGTAATCTTCTATTTTGAGAGGTATCAGACAAGTTTTGCTAACTAAAATATCAAAATCATTTATAATTCTCTGTAAATTGGTTGTTAATATTTACTCGGTTATCTAATAATTTATTCAAAAGGATTCCCTCCCACTTGTATCGATCCCTATTATAATCATTTATTAAGAATACAAATAGATAATAATCTCAAACACGGGCTGTTAATTCGTTATTTAAACAATGTATTATTCTCTACTTGTCTATATAAAATAATATTACAAATTTCTTTATTAGCTTAGTAAACCTAATGGCGTCAAACCTGTTGATAAAATAATAGAGGAAGCAGGCCACTCAATCTTTTATTTTTACAACTTTACTAGTAATCTCTCATTTTTAGTCAAATTTTAATAAATTGGACTTAAATAAAATTTAAATTTAACACTCACAGTCACGCACACATTCACACAGACGTTTTCGGCAACTTAGGCCATATAAGACTTTACGATAACCGTTATATATGATAATATCTATTGGGGGTTTAGGCATTTCTATTTAAGCAATTTGGTATCCAAATGACTGGTTGCACAGCACACAATTTTTTCTTAATTTCGGAAATTTAAAGGCGCATTCTGTACTTGTTTGCCAGAATATAAATGCAAAACAAAATTTTAAGTATTAATTTTTAAAATTTTACATTAAAAATAACTTGTTTTTTTTTTCAAATCTCAGGGGGTAATTACCCCTTTACCCCCCCCCCCCCCGGTATCCGCCCTTGCACTTTCATTACTTTTCTCCAGCTCTGAGGATGGTTCAAACACGGAACCGAAACTTCAGCTATGTGAATTAAACGAATAAAAAAATAACCTTGGCTGCATCTCTCATTTCTACCTTCTTATTAATAAAAAGACACTAGGTTTATAGGTATAAAAATTTTTTATTGATAATAATACACTTTATGCACATTGCGATATTACTGTGACCATCAGAAGTGGAATTACAACTCAGATCCCACTTCTGATGTTGACTGTATTGTCGGAATGCCCATAAAATGTATTATTATGAATAAAATATTTGAAACAGGTAACCTAGTGTCTTTTTATTGTTATATTAATACTGACATACAGTATAGTAAATTATTTTAAATCCGATTGAATCTTATTGTTATTTTAAAACCTCTCAAATCTCAATATCGACAGGTTTATTTCAAGTATGAGCTTCAATTTTTCACTGATTTAACTGTTAACTTATGGATGTTAAGGACCACTTGCTTCAATTCTAATTCACTACTATCTCTCGGATAAGCTAATTGACTATGACTTTAAAGTTTTTTTTAGGTTATTCTTAAGCTAATCATATGATTGAAAAAAAGACCATAAATTTGCCTGGACCCTTATATTGTATTTATTATTATGAATATGGTTTCATCTTAATAATCCCCTTAATAAGAGTTTTATATATCCCTAAAGGCTATAGGATAAATACTAATAAAAGAATAGACGTAAAGCTGATGCGTTAACATCGAACCCACTTTTGAGCACCGACAAAAAATTACTATTGGTTGTCAATTAGTTAACTTTCTCACTCTAATTGAGATATAGCTAGAAAAATAAACTATTTTATTTTTCTCTACATTATATTTTATCATTTCACTCAAAGAATGAAGTTTTAATTCCAATATACAGGGCCGGAGAATGCCGCCTATAGCCTAAAGTCTATTTGCCGAATTCCTTTAACATTTGTTTTATACAATGTTTTATACCAGCGGTTCCCAACCCGTGAGCCGCGAGCTGATTGGAACTGGGCCGCGGACGTCTAAGAAAAGATAAAAATTATATATATTTATATAAAATTATATATATACACTGGGCCTCAGCGTTTTTTTTTACGGAAAAAGTGGGCCGCACATCAAAAATTACGAAAAAAGTGGGCCGCACATCAAAAAAGGTTGAGAACCACTGTTTTATACGATAAATGTATACGTAAGGAAAATATTAACGTCTGAAATACTTTATTTTAACTTATCTTTTGAAAAAATTGCCAAACTTCCGCTTCTAAAAATTTTTGCCGCTATAGGCTGCAGCCTTCTTAGCCTATTTAGAAGCCCTGCCAATATGTAAATAAAATTTTCCAACCGAAAGTGTTCGTAAAATGTTTGATCTATATCAGAATTCTGTGTGGCTCACTCTCTCACTTTTTTCTGTGTGTTGCTAATTTCATTTGGATTATTTTTTTATTTTTGTTTAAAATAAATTGCACGTCGGAGAGAACTAGCTGCTCAAAGAGGAAGGACCCCTTGCTTAGCTTTCGAGTCATGTAGCCCAGGGCACGTGACCTTCGGCCCCGTAGATAATCTGATGTGGACAGCACTCTCTTGCAATTTATCTGGAGACAAATATTTCGCAATTTGTTTTATCCGAAGGGAAAGTAAAGTCATCATGCTCAAGAGATCTCAATTATGCTTTTTTTTTTCTTTTGATTCTCAAAGAGCTGAATCATTGCATATTTAATTCTGATGTTTTAAAAGAATATATTTTTTTTATCAAGTTTAAATTTAATCCTAGAGGTTCTGTTTGAGAGTTCAAATTTCGGTTACGCTTGAAACATAAGTTTTCGCACTCAAGTGAGAGTTTTCATCTGACCGAGGCTTAGAATTTATAAGCTTTTTTTTATAAAAATAATATTACAATGCGTCTCAATATTCCTTATGACCCTGCCACACGCACGACTACTGATCTCAGCGAATCTTGACTTACTTTTTTTTATTCCTTTTTATTTTAATTTTACATCAATATGGACTTCAAAATCAATTTGGACTATATAGACTAATTTCATTTGGATTATAAAAAAAAAAATAAATAAATAAATACATTGCACGTCGTTTAGCTTTCGAGTTATGTAGCTCTAGAGTTTTAGCAAAAATTTCTGTTCCTTCCCTTCAATCGAAAAATAAATAATCACACTTTACTTAATTTTATTTCTTCAAACGCTATTGTACAGAATTTCATTTTTCTGGATTTTATTGTAGCGTAGCATGGGCGTAACTAGGGGGGTCCCGGAAGGGGGGGTCAAAAAAAAATTGAGACAATATGGGGCCTTCCAGGCCCCCAGAAGATGGCTGGTCCCATGCCCCTCCCCCCAGCCAAATTCTCTAGTTACGCCCATGGGAGCTAGACTATAATTAAATACACTTATTAGACCCTAGTAAATATATGTATTTGAAATGCAATTATTGGAACAAATTCACTCCCTACCATTTTTTTAAATTTGGATATAAAAGCAAGTAAGCAAAGGAGTTTGAGTATATGAAGTAGAGTTAAAGTATGGGCACTGTAAATAAGGGAGGTAATCCATGTTCCTTCCCTAAATAGAAAGCCAAAAACATATCGTCTGGGTCCGTGTAATTTTTTTAAAAGTGTATAAGAGAAAGTAAAAAAAAAATTCACCGAATGCACAAATGTTCAAATACCATTCTGAAGGCCTTATAAAATTTTCGGTCGGCGAAAAAAATGTAATAATATAAATTTTATCAAAATGAATTAATGATGAAAATAGGGGCAGCCTGGTGGATATTATTGAGAAAGATGATTAAATAAAATCCGGAGCTGATGTTGAGATAACTTATTTGGATTAATTCCTTCCGCTTCAAGTCAACGTTTCGGGGCCAAAACGACTCCTTCTTCAGGACCATGCGGTGCAAAAAAACAATTAGCCCTCAATTTTGTCATAAATGCTGAGATTAATTTCGCTAGAAGACATGTGGCAAAGGCAATGGTGCCAAACGAAGAATGATCATCATTCTTCGTTTTGCATGACAAAATTGATTGTTTTCTTGACACCGCATGGTCCTGAAGAAGGAGCCGTTTTGGCCCCGAAACGTTGACTTATAGCGGAAGAAATTAATCCAAATAAATTGCCTGAACATCAGCTCCGGATTTTATTTATTCATCTTTCTCAAAAATGAATTAATTTATAAACCTATCAAGATTATATGACATTTATTTTGATTAATTATGATATAAAATTATGTAAAAAAGTATAAGGATCTGGAGAGGGGAAAAAAAAACATAAAAACAAGCCGAAAGAGAACAAGAAGAAACAGTCAGGAGCATTTGAGAAGATGAGAAGAGAATCTTTTGTTAAGTCATGTTCTGGTATTCGAGGTCATCATTAGGCGAGACGGGCGCCGGTAAAACTGTGAAAAATCATTCTGGTGGGAACGAACGAGTCTCGGCTTACATAACATATTTCGATTTATCCCATTCTCTATGAACGACCGTAAACGAAAGGATTATTATTATTATTTTTTTTTTTTATTAACAAAGAAAATGAGATGATATGGATATCAAAAAGTTTATTATATGTATTGAAGAGATTATTTTTTTCATGGGTAGATGACCCACACATTAATGACAATCCTTGTTTGGGACTTTTTTTTTTTAATTTTTTTGTCTCTCGATATAAATTGGATTTAAAAGACAAATTATTTATTCGAAATAATCGTAAATAATTCACTCAGGCCCCACTTATTTAAATTATGTTTTTACTTTCTCTTACCGATATATATATATAGAGAGGGAAAGTAATGGATACATGTCAAAAATTTGGTGTCGAGATTTTGATGAAAATACACGTTTTGAGGCCCGTTTGTGTTTAAAATTTGAGGTCTTCAGTGATTAAAATAAAGTATGAAAGAAATGAGCTACGAGTTTGAAATTTTATATTTAAATTAGGTACCCCACGGAGAGAAGAAAATAAGCTTTTAAATAAAATCGGCCAAAGAGTACTAGTACATTACTGATGTACTTTTTCAGTTTTTTTTTTATTTACTCAAAATTGGCTATGATTTTGATTAAAATTCCTAAATCACTTATTTTTTAGATGCTCTTTAAAATATATATTCTCATTTTGCTATCAAATTTGTTTAAAGCACCTTTTACTCTTGAACTTAGGAAAGACTGGAATGGAAAAATGATTGCTATTGTAACAAAATATAGTCTATGTTTTAAGTCTATAAATTTTATCGAAAGTAGGAACTACTGTCGGAAACAAAATATACACAAAAAATCTGGTGTGACAAGCACAGAACACAACTTTCATATACTGGAGGTAAAAGAAAGTTGCTTGCTGTCCGATCAATCACACCAGATTTTTTAGAAAATGCAACTGTATCATTAGTCAAAAAGACAGATATCCTGTGTTTCTGTTGAATTCTGTTGAATCTTTTCATATTTATTTTTTTTAATTTAAATAATGCTTTTAATAAATTTGTACATACTATTGATGAACCTTTCCCTTTGAGCTTTGAATTGTTTACTATTAAGTATTATTGTAACTAATCCTTCTAAATTGTTTTTATAGGTGGTCCTAATGAAATGGTGGAAGGAGCAGCATATTCTACTGTATTTCCTGCCAGCCAGCCAGCCCGCCCACATATTCTTATATGGTGAGTAAATTTATTTTTACGTTCTCTTACATATGAATATATATATAATATATATAGAGAAAATATTGAATTCATGTAAAAAATTTGATGTCGAGATTTTGATGGATATACACGTTTTGAGTCCCCTGAATCCAAAAAAGTGGTTTTCGCGACATGGTCTGTCTTAGGGTTTGGACCCCGGTGTAAACCGAAACCGGTAAACCGGTTTTTTAACTAATTTTTAAAAACCGAGAAACCGAGTTTTCCCCGAAAAACCGAATTCAGGTTTTTTTTTAATTTTTTCTTCAGTAATACTTGTATTCAAATTATAAATTAGCCCGTGACCCATGGCTCAGAGAGAAGACATTAGCTATCTAGTGGCTTGTGGTTTGGGGTTCGCTTCCCGGCCCAAGCGAGGAAAAATTTATTTCATTTTAATTGGCTAACAATCATTTGAAATAAATTGTGATGGTGTCTAAATAGCCTTAAATGCCGAAAAAGACCTTAAACAAATTTAAAAAAAATTATAAATTATTTATATTTTTTCTCCTTTTTATCCAATACTTAAATAATCTATATATAATAATAGCGGAGTGTTTGTCTGTCTGTCCGTCCGTCTATCTCGCTCTGTTTGACCAACATTCCGTTGGAATGTCGAAATTTTGCAGTCTTATAGAGGACGTTATAGAGAGTCCAGGGAAAATACTCGGGTCCCGAAATTCCTATAATTTTTTGAGTTATTAATTCCTAAAGTTACGATTTCTCCCATAGGAAATGTATAAAGAAATATTTATGTATTTTTTTGGATTTTTTGTATTCTATGAATGTAAACAAGGGATCTTTTTCCGTACCAAGCAATAAAATATTTCTAAAATATGTTGTATATCAAATAATTTAACGTCCAAAATTGTGGTGCGTTCTAAATACTGTAGATTCAGATGTTGAAAAAAACCGGTTTAAAACCGGTTTACCGGTTTTCCGCTTTGTAAAAAGCCGAAAAACCGGTTTTCAAAATTTTCCGGTTTTTTCCAAACCCTAGTCTGTCTGTCTGTGAACAAAATATCTCAAGAACGAAAAGAGCTAGTATGTTGAAATTATATAAGTTAGGTACCCCCTGGGACGTAACACGAAGATTTTGAACAAAATCGGCCAAAAAGTACTAGTGCTTTACTGATGTACTTTTTTAGTTTTTTCGATTTTCTCAAAAATCACTCGAAAGATTTTGATTAAAATTCAAAAATCAATTATTTTTTAGATGCTCTTTAAAATGTATATTCTCATTTTGCCCTTGAAATCTTTTGAAACACACTTTACTCTTGTACTTCATAGGAAATATAGGATAAAAAGGCCATATCAGACTTGAAAATATTTAGAATAAAATGACCAAGCAGCTAGTTCTATTTCAATTTATTAATAAACCAAGGCCGACGTTTCGGTCACATATGGGACCATCCTCAGGGCCAGGTTAATGTCTGAAAATACATATAATCCTCGCCAAGTTATATTGGGCATACCCAATTGCATGTAGCTTAATCATGACAATGCCTCAAATTATGTATCATATATCATGTTGACGTCATTCACTCTCTCTGTCCATGGTATGATAACAACATAATTTGAGGCATTGTCATGATTAAGCTACATGCAATTGGGTATGCCCAATATAACTTGGCGAGGATTATATGTATTTTCAGACACTAACCTGGCCCTGAGGATGGTCCCATATGTGACCGAAACGTCGGCCCTGGTTTATTAATAAATTGAAATAGAACTAGCTGCTTGCTCGTTTTACTCTTCCTATTTGAACTATATACCTCCTTCAAATTAAAAATATTTAATAATTAGGGCTATATATATTTGGGGTCCAGGCATTCTTATTTGGTATCCAAATGGCTTAAATAAAATCATTTTTAATATTTATTTGAATTAATTCTAATATTAATTATTAAAGAGAATATAGTTTGGAAGACCTAAATAGGCAACTAGTAAATTACCTACTTAATATTATTCGACTTTATATAAATACAGTATAAATAATATCATGAAGTGTTCCTGGGCTTTATTACATCAGGTTGTTTTTTTTTTTTTAATATTTCATAAGGACTAATCATTTCCAAATCTATAAACGATGAAATAAATATTCCCATCGGTCTCTGGCCTGTCCTCGTTGTTGAGCACTCGGTAACGGTAGATTTCTCGGGAGAGGTTTTTGCGGGTCATGACATGAAGAAAGGAACACGCCAAGTGTTGTAGTTGTTCCTGTTGTTGTTGTTGTTGTTGGGTTGGTCCTCTCTGCTCTCACTTTCGCTCTCGAGCAGTGAGTGAGTCGACGTAAAAGGAAACACTTACGCCTCCCTATTATATTTTTTGTTCGATATGATCCATCTCATGTTATTAAATAATGGACTATGAGGAAAAAAATAAAATTTTAGATAAGATTACTAGTACTTTACTGATGTACTTTTTCAGTTTTTTTCGATTTTCTCAAAATTTGCTCCGACGATTTTTTTTTAAATTCAAAAATCAATTATTTTTTAGATGCTCTTTCAAATGTATGTTCTCATTTTGCAATTGAAATCTTCTGAAGACCACTTTACTCTTGTATTTCATAGGGAAGATAGGAGAAATGGTTGCCATGGCAACAAAATATAAATATTTTCCCATAGGGACCGTGCGTCTAGACCTTTGCGCCAACTAGTGGCAATCATCTTAATTAGTTGGGGGATTTGTTAAATATTTAACATGTGATTTATTTTTGAATAATCATTAATTAAATATTTGGGATTATTTGAAGTTTGTCGACTTTAAGAAAAAATTGCTGTATCCGTGGCTGTAATAATACATCACTTCAGAATCCTGAAATGGATGTGAAAGTGAAATTTTATAAATTTCCAGATACCCACATGAAAATAGCAAAACGTAAACAGTGGATAAAAACAGTAAAAAATTATGACTAAGTCCAAAATTAATTACAAATATATTATATAATTAAAATGAAATTTGAGATTAAACTCGACGCATGTAAATAACTCATTTTGTTAACCAGGTTCTTAATATTTATGACATTTATTTCATAATAAAAACTTAACCTTAAAACTTTTTTTTCGATTTCAGAGAAAACCCAAAAGACTGGGTACCAAATCAAAATTCGAGAATTTGTAGTAATACTCATTTTATAAACAACGAAAAATCGGAACATCCGTCTTATATTCCCTCGATTATTCCTGGAAGCGAAAATATTTTAAAAAAATATACAATCCTTGTGACGTATCCGGCGATTAAAAATTCGTGAATTACTAAAAGCTGCTAGTACTAATAAATAATAAACTAATAAGTACTTATAAATTCTCCTTTGGTCCCAAAGACCAATTCAATTCCGGAAGAAGTAGATGAAACATTGTTTCTGAAAGGATACATATTGAACGGGTTAATCAACGAATTAAGAACTTTAAAATTTTATCTAAAGTTCCAAATTCATTATTTCCTCATATTGATGAGAACTTGAATATAAAACGAATGATTTGGATTTAAATGTGTCTTTGACGCTTACGACACTTTCAAAATTATTTGTTTTTTCAACTATCCCATAGACATGATTTGAGTTGAATATTTTTTTTTTCCTTTTTCATCATTCTGGCCTCGTATAATATTATTGACAACTGGTTGAAATCCGTATTTAATTATTTTTTTCCATTTTTTAAAATATTTTATGTTGTTTGCAATGAATGTTTACATTCCACAAAGTTTGGCAAAAGAACACTCGAGAGCGCTTACTTCGGCTATAGTGCTGCCTCTATATTTCACGCACGGTCCCTATACTTATAAATTTTACATCTTGAATTCATATGTTCCGTACTGTCGGGAACTAAATATATGTCGACACAAAAAATCTGGTGTGACAAGCACAGTTCACAACTTTCGATTACCGAAAGTTGTGTGCTGTGCGCCAGTCACACTAGATTTTTTTTTTTTTTTAAGTAAAATTGAATGGGTATAAATGAATTAAATTAATTCGAATTTTAAAATCAATAAAATGTTTTAATTTTTTTTTTTTTTTTTTTTTTTTTTATAAAAAACATTCACACTTTTTTTTTTTTCTCATTCACACTCACATTCACACAGTCTTTTCGGCAACTGAGGCCATTTAAGACTTTTTACGATAATCAGTATGTTTAATATATCAATTGTGGGGTCCAGGCATTTTTATTTAAGTCATTTGGTATCCAAATGCCTTAAATAAAATTATCGGACTGCCTGGGGTCCGAACCCGAGACGTTCGGTATAGAAGGTAGGCACGCTACCAACTACTCCAAGCCCCTTGGGCGTTTTAATTTTTTAAAAGTTTTTATAATGACATAATAATGAACTTAATATTAATATACCTGGTGAAATTTCATATTATAATTTAATAAATTTAATTATAATATAAACCTTTTTTACATTTGGGAAATAATTTGATAATTATCATTAGTATTTATCAATATTTTATTTTAAATTAATTATTTTCATGGAATTTAATCAGAAAAAATCTTAATCGCGTATTTTAATTTCATCCGTTTTGGAGTGATTTGTTTACTGTTAAATTTAAAAAATCTGGTGTGACTACTGTATATATTAACATAATAAAGTAAGAGGAAGTAGTGGAACGTCCCCTGGTAGCCATCGGTATAATGATTGCAAAAGTTCATATAATAAAGTCATACCTCTAAATGACCTCAGTAGCCGGAAAGGGTTAAAAAAGAGGAAGTAAAAATGAATCCTGTTTTTTTTTTAACACTCACACTTTTTTCCCGTTCACACACACATTCACACAGTCTTTTCGGCAACTTAGGCCATTTAAGACTTAACGACACTCGTATATTTAATATATCTATTTGGGGTTCAGGCATTCTTATTTAAACCATTTGGTATCCAAATGGCTTAAAGTCTTCGGACTGCCTGCGACCCTCGGTATAGAAGGTTAGCAGGCTAACCCCTACATCAAGCCCGAGGGCGAAAAATGAATCCTTATCATCGCAGAATTTTTCAAAGAAATAAACAAAAAACAATAATTTCTCTCTATAAACTGCTGGACAAAATTATAGCATCACTTTTTTTTCATGATAAAATTAATTCTAATTCAAAGGGTAGCTATTTTATAAAAAAAAAGTATTTAAAGGTGTCTACAAATAAAGTGCAGATTGACTCAGTTAGCTTGTAAAGACATAAGCTACTGGAGTCCGCTTCCCATCCCAAAAAAATTTATTTAAATTTAATTGGATACAAATTATTGGAACGAAGTTCTTTTTGAAATAAATAGGGATGGAATCTAAAATGCCTTAGATGCCGAAAAAGACCTTAAAGCAAATTTAAACTTAACAAGATGAATTTTCAAGGGATTTATATTCAAAGGGGGATTTTCTATTATTCTGATTAAGGGAGGAAATCTTCCTTTAAGCGAAGTTGTCGGAAAGATTCAAAAAATAAAAATAATTTTCCAATTTTTTTCCATTTAGTAGAGATTTTTTTTTAAAGGGATTCTCAACTACAATCCACAACAAAGATTGGATTTACTTGGTAAAACCTTCTTGGAAAAATATGGCTAATCCACCCTTAGTTTAATACCAGAAGGGTTGAGGTACGGAATTCATAAAAAGTTAAAGTAATTATAAAATTACTATAAAAATTGTTTTTATCCACTAGTGATATATTAATTAAAAAAAAAAAAAAAATATAGAGACATTGTCATATTTAAACAGACATGCACCTCTAGAGACGCATTTAGTATATCAATATATCTCTTCATCATTTTTGAATAAATTTTATTTTACTGAAAAGATTATAGAATGACCTTTAAGAGTTTTGTTATTATTTCAAATTTACTTAGCCAAAGAGAAGATTGTCAAGGGTTAAGTAAGCCACAACAGGCTTAAGCTCTGGGCCTTGGTTTAATCTGGTACTTCGCAGCCTCCAGGCCTTTCCATCTCTCTCCATTTGCAAAACAGCTTTTCGGCTGGGATATTTATTCTCAAGGCGAATGCGCCATTTGGCCTTTATACTCACACTCTTTCCCAACTCTTTTTCTTATTTATATTTAGTTGTCCTATTTTGGAGAAAATTTATTTTGATGGTTTGAGAAAAGTCTACGTCTCTGGATGTTAGGAAATTATCATAAGTCTCCATTATTGTATGTGTTTGGGCGTAAACGAGGGAGAGTGACATGGGATCTTGGCAAATATATGAAAGGATATACGTACTATATTTACATACGGTCCAGATATAGCTAGAAAAATCTTATTAAAAAATAACTATTTAAACAAACCAAAATATAGATAGCTATTTCGTGACTCAAAGCCAAGTCAATTTTTGAATGAAATTTTCCGTAAATGGTGATCATTTCGGGTGGGTTTGGGTAAAATACAGTATAAACTTGGTAAACGCTCTTTTCCATTTAATAAATGTGGCTCTGTCACAAATTATAAATTAAAAATAAATTTTCTCTTTATTTTTGCGAAAAATCTATAGACTTTTCATTAAGAAATTTATTTGATAAAAATTTTTTTCTTTTCACCTATCCTGATAAAAATTTTAAAGAATTCTTCCTAATTCATAATTTTTTAATATAATTTTTTTTTTAATAATTTATATACTACTATATTTAAGAAAAACTGAAAAATGAAATAAATCTTCTTTAATTAGATGAAACGATAATCAATTAATAATATGAAGGTTTTAAAAAAGCGAGGCGGCTATCTATGTTTATTTAATTTATTGATTTAAGCCACTCCGATGTATCAGACACATTTGGGACCATCTTCAGAGCCAAACTATTGTCAGCCTACTGTACGTTCGTTTTATAAAATGCTCAAAGAGGATTCAATTGTTGACATTAGTTTGTCTCTGAAGATGATTCCAAATGGGTTTAAAACGTCAGGCTTAAATCAATAAATTAAATAAACATACCTAGTAACTGCCTCGTTTTTATAATACCTTCTCTATATTATCATATCACTTCCTTCAAATAAAATTAATTAACAAAATAATAATTTATATAGAACTTTTTTTTTAAATTTCGGCATCGAAGGCCATTCAGACCTCGTCTTTTTTATTTCCATTTGATTGGCAGCTAATCCAATTGAAATAAATTGTCGCATGAGACGGGATCTGAACCCGCGAACCTTGGTACAGGTTTTCAAAGATAATTTAGTTAAGTGGAAGTAGGATCTATTTGAAAACCTGTCTGTAGCCTAAACACAAATATTCATAGCATTTCATCAAATTTTTCAAACTTAAAAATGCCAAAAGGAAAATATAAAATTTTTATCACCGGGCCGCCGTCATCAAAAAAACCCTTAATTTTCGATGATGATTGATTTTTGAAAAAAACACTACATACTTGAGAAAATATTTATCTATCAAGTTGGTGTTAAATTCAAGTCCATCAGCTCAAGCAAAATTTGTAAACAACTGCCTGAAAATAATAATTAGAGAGTAATATTCTTAACTCAAGGGTCGTGAATGATCTCCACCCATGTGTATTTATATCAAGCATATAAATTAAAAATTAATGTCAAAACAGCCTTCAAAACTAAATGGCAAATAGAAATTTGAAACAATTGACTATAAAAAAAATTGCCCCTCGGTTATTATTAGCTATATAATAGGCTATTAATCGAGAATTGTAGAAAAAGGAGGGTCTCGTAGGTGGGCCGTACCGCAACTGAACCATAATTTATAATAATGATCTTGAAAGATATTCATATGAAAACTATCTAAGGATTTTTATTTTAGAAACACCTTGTATATATTTATTTATCTACCATTGTGGAAATAAATCCATTCACTGTGAAATCATCAATGCGAAACATGATGCGTAAAAAACAGCCTGTCTCTATATTTACATTTTGCATTAAGTCTTATTATTCGTTGGATAAATTTTTTTTTCAATTAATACAATATGACTGATCTCCACTTTATTCTTGAAAATCAATATATCAAACTAGAATAGTAATATAATGAATGGATTTTTTTTTACTTTCTTTTACCTATATACGGTAGGTTGGATATATTGAAAGAGAATGTATTGCTTTCATGTCAAAAATTTGATGTCGAGTTTTTGATGGAAAAACACGTTTTGGGGTTTCATGACTCCAAAAAAGTAGTCTGTCTGTGTGTTAGTGTTCAAAATAAACAAAATCTGGTGTGACTGGTCTTACCTTCGATAATCGAAAGTTGTTGTGTTCTGTGCTTGTCACAGATTTTGTCGAGATATATTTAGTTTTCGCCGATATATTAGAATTCAAGAAGTAAAATTTATAAATATGGAAAAATATTTATATTTTATTACCATGGCAATCATTTCTATCATTCATATGAAGTACAAGAGTAAAGTAGTCTTCAAACAATTTTGAGAGCAAAATGAGAATATACATTTTAAAGAGGATTTAAAAAATAATTGATTTTTGAATTTTAATCAAAATCCTTAGAGCGAATTTTGAGAAAAAACTGAAAAAGTGCATCACTAAAGTACTAGTATTTTTGGGCCGATTTTGTTTAAAAGCTTATTTTCACGCTCCAGGGAGGTTGGCTAAAAATTAATATAAATTTAATTTGACCCTAAAATTTGTGATTTCGGAAGAATGGGACGAATAAAATTCCAATTAAGGATCTACTACATATTTCTATTTGCAAAATTATCCATTTAGTGATTTTTTAAAGTAAATACAAGATTTTCTTAAGCTCAAAAAATTAGAAGTAAAATTAAAAAAATATTTAGTTCAAGTGGGAAAGCCCCCCGAACTCCTCTTGGCCCCCCTTGCTCGTCTTCGGCGAGCAAATGTATCAAATTTATTCTTGCTCACTGCCGAAGGCGAGCAATTGGTAAATTTTAGTTTTAATTTTCCCTCTCTGACTTAAAGTTTTAAATTTCTCTCACTGGCCCAACCTCCGTCTCTGGCCATTCAATGGTAAACAGAAACATAAAACGGAAGTCAGTGGCTAGCGTTTTATATTATCGTATGATGATGATGATTATAAATATTTTATATAGTAATTTCACGGCGGATCTGTCAAATAATATATTATATAGGAAATATGTATTTGTGAATAGAAAACAATACCATGGCGAAATATTAAGTTTTGCACCCCGGGCTTTTTGAAAGACGCCTACTAGTTAGGCAGCCAAATTGACTCACCGCTAACATTTGTAAGTTACATATAAAGTAAACCTAGGAATTTTTCAATCAAATATCAACTTAATTTTTTTTTTTTTTTTACCTGTACTATAATAAATAAAATAAATAAAATAATATCGGAAAACATTTTTATTTTTTGCTTACTCGTCTGGACGTCCCTCATGCTCGTGGATCTTATATTTTTTCTAAAACTGCTTCAGCGGTATTAAGACAAACACTTACCTAAAACAAAAGAAAAAAATGTTAATTATTAATATAAAATTTTTTTTAAATAATGTTGAATCAAAATAGTAGCTAGCACATTAAAAGGTTAAGGTTTATATCAGGGGTGGCCAAACCGAGAGCCGCCTTGAACTTTTTTTGGCCACCCCTGGTCTACATTTACATTACATTATCGTCTAAATCAATGAAGTCAGTAACTGTTTTTCTATAGACAGGAGCAGGTGCAGCCAAAAAACAAAAGCCTCCGATTTAATACAATTCCCATCAGTCCTTCAAAATTGTTGACCAACTCCGGGACTTTTAACAATTTTGAAGGACTGAAGATGGGTAGATAGATGAAATTCACCCGAAACGTCTCATTAAATTGTATTAAATCGGAGGCATTTGTTTTTTGGCTGCACCTGCTCCTTCTCCTGCCTATTTATCGTCTATGTGAGAATATACATTTTAAAGATCATCTAAAAAATAATTGATTTTTGAATTTTAATCAAAATTTTTAGAGCAAATTTTGAAAAAAAAAAAAAAAAAACTAAAAAAGTGCATCAGTAAACTACTAGTACTTTTTGGCCGATTTTGTTCAAAAGCTTATTTTCACCCCTTGAGGGGAGGGGGGGGGGGTCAGTAGTAACTTAAATATAAAATTTCATCCTCGTAAATCTTTTAGTTCTTGAGATATTTTGTCACACACACAGACAGACAGACCATGTTACGAAAACCACTTTTTTGAACTCGGGGGACCTCAAAACGTGTATATCGATCAAAATCTCGACATCGAATTTTTGACATGAATCCAATACTTTCTCTTCATATATATACATATATAGGTAAGAGAAAGCAAAAAAAGAGTATTGATATACCTACATGAAGTTCGCAACAGTTCAAGTTGTAATTTAACGTTTATAGATAACACTAATATTTAACCAATAAAGTGTTTATTTAATAACATTCAAACGTCTCGACTAAAACACCATTCAATATATCTCTCAAGATGATGTTGTCATTGAGTATAAATACCAACCAACTGGCCCCGAACTCTAATAGATTCTTTCATGTTCGACCCGCCCACAAAATGCCCAGTAACACATACACTTAAATATAAATATAATGCACTAGGTTATATGTTTCAAGTAATTTACTAATTGAAAAAATGTGTTTCAATACTCTTGTGTCACCTTCAGAAGTGATTTAAGAATTTGTTGTTATCCTGAAACATATAACCGAGTGTATTATTTGTATATTTAATTTTAAAATTCAAAATGTTTCGACGACGTTTTGTCTCTGGGCTCTAGCTCAGTGCTTGAATGCTAGGAGTCAGCGGTTCACTTTCCGTTTCAAGCGACAAAATTTTATTAGCTACCAATCAATTAAAATAAATAGGGACGGTGTCCCTTAAATGAAAAAAAAAATATTTATTAATAATTTCATTTTATTGGAAATATTTCTAATATTTTATTAAAATAAAAAGATGGAATTGTAGATAGAAAATAAATTTGTTATACTTATATATAACAAAAAAAAAAAAAAAAACTCTTGTTTATATTACATTATTGGAAATGTTCAGAATATAAATAAGTAAATAGATGTTTGTGATTCAAATCATAAAAATATTAATTTCCGATCAATGTCCAGACAGCATTATTAAAGGAAAGGAAATTGAAGATTGTAAATGTCAAGATGAGAGAGAATTATCTTCAATACGCCCTGGGAAAGGTGAGGGGAAGGGGGGGGGGACTTAAAGTCGTGACTTGAATTCTCTTAAGGAGGGGCCCAGGCCCCCTTTAAGGAGGCCTTTGGGAGCTCAGCCTCATCTATATTTTATTATTTTTTGGTCTATATCCCGTATACAACACATTGTGGAATTCTGAGAAGAGAGAGGATATACAATACACACGTAACTTTACCAGAGACTCTTTCTAGAGATGATAGGTCACGTTAAGCTATTAATATTTGATATGGAAATAAATAATGTATATACTTAATCATATTAGAGGCATTCGAGTATACATTGTGGTTTATAAAATTAAAATCTAAAGTTTTTTTTTGAGCTAGTGTTTCTTAGTTGGTTTCTAAGATGATTTTGGCAGAATCCATCTTCAACTCATCGCTCCCCCCCTCCCCCACTCTCGAAAAAAGATTTCAGCTATCGGCTACTATATGGTATTAGAATTTCTCCTAGACCAGGGGTTCCCAAACTTTTGTAGTTCCCGGCACCCTTAACATATGAGAATTTTTCCGTGGCACCCCATGTTAAATCTTAGGGCAAACCTTATGTTACTAATAGTTTTTCTTCATGTCGAATTCAGATACGCATTGATATATATCTATACCTCTTGTTTGCAATTTTATTTAATAAATAATTAAAACTACGAACTTAAATTTTACGGCTAATAGCGAAAAATTAGAGAATATTTGAAAAATCTTCACGACGCCCCAAGAGAAAAGTCGCGACGCCCTAGGGGGGGGGGGGGCAGTGTGGGAAGATTTGAGCTTAAAGGCCCCTGAGGAAAAAAATTTCAAGAAAATGACTTTTTTTTAATTGAAATTTTAGCCATGAAAATTATTTTTTAATAGAATTTTAAGGTGGGAGCGCAATGGGTCCGGACCCTGGTGATATAGCCCCCCCTGCCCCCTCCCCTCTGCGGCAGTGCCTAGACCGGCGTTTTGCAAACTGTGAGGCGCGCCTCCCTAGTCTATGTGGAGGCGCGAATATTAGCCACATCGAGCAATTTTCCAAATGATTGCTAAAGTTTTATAAATAAAATAAATTAAAAAAATATTTTTAACAAGACATGTGAGTGTTTTTTATTGATGAGGCCAAACATCCCATGGCCCCCGGGAATCGAACCCAGGATCTCCGCCTTTCCGGGGCATAGGCGTGCTATCCATTGCACCAGGCCACCGGACCCTCGACCTGCACCAATAAAACTCACTTCCCCTTATATGCAGTTAGTCGCGCAAGTTACTAACTCGTAACGAAAAAGTGAAAAACTTTAAAGAAAAATTTTTCACTTATGCGCCGCTTGTTAAACCAGTAGAGGGACAGACATCTGGGTCTGCTCTAACACACTACTGTAAGCAGCAAAGCCCAAAGGGCAGCGGGGTTAAGTTATAGCTAAATATTTTTCGAGATCTATTATTTGAATAAGATAATAGTATTCAAAATACCTAAAAAAAAATATTTTTATATTAATTTATATTTTTTGGAAATAAAAATGTTTGTTTGCATTATTTTATATAATAGGGGGGGGGGCGCCATTTGATTAATTAATTTTAAGGGAGGCATGGTAACATAAAGCTTGGAAACCATTGGCCTAGACGAATGAAAGTAAACAGCACGTTTACAAAAATTTTTCTGTTTCCTATTATATTATTATTCTAATGAAAACTTTTTTCCGAAATTAATATTTTCTATGATATCAGGATTAGTTAGTGGGTATTTTAAAAATAGGAAGTAAAAATTATTATCATTAAAATATTACAGTGTATTAATAAGCTTATTAATTTATTTATTTGATATAAATAAATGAATGAATTTGAGAAAAAATCATTTTGTATTATTTGTATTGTTTTTAAACATCTGCTCTATTGAGTACACCTATAAGAATTTTGTTGAATTGGGCAATGAAATGATAATCACTACCTACTAATATATATAGATATACTTTTGTATGTGTTCTAATTCTTGTTGTAACTTGTCCACAGGCCAGGGCCTTCCAGGGAACCTTCTGCTCTTCGTCAGTAAGGCAGAGAGAGCCGACTCATAACCACCTGGTCTCCACGTCAGTATGACTTCAAATCCGGATTCTCTCATCTGGTGAGTAACTATTTTATTTTTTACAATAAAAATGTTAAATATACACTGATATTATTATAACTATAAATATTTAAAATGAGAATGAAATGAAATCATTCATATTTAGAAATTAACAGATTACAAAGTCCCAAAGAATTGGTAAGATGTATCTTTGTAAAAATACATAAATAATACAATATTAAAGGATCTCAAACCATGTGATTAACCTAAGACATAAATAATCCAGTACAAATAATTGCTGTATAGGGTTTATATTATCAATATTAATTGTTTTGGGCAGGCTTTTGATTTTGCTTAAATTTAAATTCCTACTGGAAGCTTTTCCTGTCCAGCTTTGTAATCAATATTTTGCATTGGCATCTTTAATAAGGATAAAATAAATGGCATAGCTATGTTTTAAATATATTGTTTTTCCATCCACCAGCACTCTAGATCGTAGGAACATAACATTTTCATTGGTCTCCAACTTAAAGCTAATCGCTTTTCTATGCAAAAAAACAGTTTCAATAAATCACATAGATTCGACATTAGATCTCTTAGACAATAAATAAGAGAATATTTAAAGAAAATTTGGAGGAAGGCTGTATGTAATACAGATATAAAATGAAATAAAAAGATAGGCTTGTTTTTGGCCCGAATTGTTTTATTTTTCCTTGTCGACGTTTCGGAGACTAAACGACACCCATCTTCAGGACAAAGGTGTTGATAATTAACAGGAACAGGTGAATGTAAGCAGCCAGCTGAAGTAAAAACCTTTTTAAATACGAACGTCGACGCATCGACAACGCATCGCTCCCCATCTTCAGGACGATAAATTGTTAATGTTCTGAAGATGTGAGCGATGCATTCCCGAAACGTCGACATTCTTATTTAAAAAGTTTTTTATTTCATGCTACATTCACCTGTTCCTGTCAATCTTTTTACTTGTCTAACAACTGAAGGAAGCAGTGCTAAGAATTTTTTAACATATTTGCCCTGAAGATGGGTGACATTTAGTCCCCGAAACGTCGATAAGGGAAAATAAAACAATTCGGGCCGATAACAAATCTATATTTTTATTTCATCTTTTTTTTCTTTTTTTAAAACATTCACACTTTTTTCTCATTCACACTCACATTCACACAGTTTTCGGCAACTGAGGCCATTTAAGACTTTTTACGATAATCAGTATGTTTAATATATCAATTGGGGGGTCCAGGCATTTTTTATTTAAGTCATTTGGTATCCAAATGCCTTAAATAAAATTATCGGACTGCCTGGGATCCGAACCCGAGACGTTCGGTATAGAAGGTAGGCACGCTACCAACTACTCCAAGCCCCTTGGGCTTATTTCATCTTCTAGGATATTTAAACTTCTAAGTTAAAATTCAGGATATGATGAGATGAGACTATAAATAAATAAATTTGAATCTCTCTCTTGTTTAGTTGTTATCTTAACACGAAACGAAATTTATGAAAATTAGAAAAACTCAACAAGCGATAACGAAACTTTTTTTTTTATCTGTGATCTTGTAACATTTTTTTTATCAATTCTAGGGAAATTGGGGACTTTAATGTTGCCATTAACTCCCGGCTATAAAATTAATTAATCGCGTTATATCTTTACGTGAATCTTGTTCTCCCACCCTTGCTCTCTTATGTTTTTAAGCATTTTTTTACTTTCTCTTACCTATGTATATATGTAATATATATATAGAGAGAAAGTATTGGATTCATGTCAAAAATTCGATGTCGAGATTTTGATGGATCTTCACGTTTTGAGGTCCCCTGAATCCAAAAAAGTGGTTTTCGCGACATGGTCTGTCTGTGGGTGTGTGGGTGTGTGTGTGTGTGTGTGTGTCTGTGTTCACTTTTAAGCATGAAGGAATTGAGCTATGAGGCTGAAATTTTATATTTAAGTTAAACACCCCCCGGGACCGGAAAAATAAGCTTTTAATCAAAATCGGCCAAAGAGTACTAGTACTTTACTGATGTACTTTTTCAGTTTTTTTCGATTTTCTCAAAATTCGCTCTAACGATTTTGATTAAAATTCAAAAATCAATTATTTTTTAGATGCTCTTTCAAATTCTCGTTTTGCCCTCAAAATTGTTTGAAGCACACTTTCCTCTTGTGCTTCATAGGAAAGATAGGAGAAATGGTTGCCATGGTTACAAAATATAAATATTTTCCCATACTTATAAATTTTACATCTGAATTCAAATATACCCTACTGCCGGGAACTAAATACATGTCGACACAAAAAATCTGGTGTGACAAGCATAGCACACAACTTTCGATTACCGAAGGTAAGAGAAAGTTGTGTGCTGTGCGCCAGCCACACCAGATTTTTTTTGCTTGAAATTTGTATACTAACAAAATTTTAAAATTGATAATTCATATAAAATTTCGGTTCTAAGAAAAATACTTAGCCTACTTTCACTCAAGAGATCATATATTATTTGCGACCACGGGTTACCTGAGCCAAAGCTTACATTTCAATCGTCAGTATTTTCCCATTCCCCCCTCATTATTCCCCTCTCTTTTTCCTTCCCCTGTATAGTTATTTATTATATCTAAATTTGATACCACGATCCCAAAAAACGTGAAAATGGAAGAATAACGTTACCGACGTTCCATTAAAATTTAATTTTTTCGAAGTATCGGTTTATAACTTTTCTAAATTTTTTATACTCCGATATTTATTTCCCTTAGACTAAAAATAAATTTATTTCACCTTTGAGGCTTTACTCGAAAAAAAGGGTGATCTTAATGGCGATTTTAAGACCCATCAAGTTAAGTTTAATGGGCCCAAAAGGAGAAACTCAGACAGACAATCTATAATTATGTCTTATAAATAAACAGAGGGAATTTCAAGTTGATTCTTTCTGCTTAAAATAAAAAAAAAAAAAAAAACCGGTGATGAACAATTTGTAATCTATTAGAGGAAAATTATCCTGGCTCCTTTGACGGATCTCGGATTTAATTAAGAGAACGGAAATTAAATTTTCCCCCACTTTGCAGTGGAAGGAGAGTGAATTAATTATACCCTCCTCCCCCCTGAGAGCTAAACAAACAAAAGAATTATTTCAATTTGCATGAATCAATAGATTTTTTTTTAATAACAAGATAAATCTGAATTAAATTAATTGCTAGGGATTTCAATTTTTTATATTGATTTGAATTTCTTTTTTTATTAAAAAGAAAAATATTGCTCACTTGCTTTTTTATATTTATTATATAATGATTTGTAAACAAGCAACGTTTTACGGTTTTGTGCTACCGTTGATTATGTCTGGGGAATAGTGCTCTAAATTCGAAATGTTTTTCGGCAAAAGCTCAATAAAGAGAAATTTCTTTAAGAAGAGCTCTGTTAGATAAATTTGTCTTCTCGTACC
The DNA here is from genome assembly GCA_023213315.1 of Euborellia annulipes. NCBI lineage: Eukaryota > Metazoa > Arthropoda > Insecta > Dermaptera > Anisolabididae > Euborellia > Euborellia annulipes. The sequence goes on from JAKCPI010005948.1 coordinate 96,057, forward strand.
ACCACTAGGTCTAAAAATATTGAGAGAATTGGTATTGGTATCTAAAGAATAGCGTATTTTGCCAACTTAGAGCTTAAGTTGTCTTTTTTGCAATAAAAATTTGACATAGTTATATCCAAACTTTAATATTCTGTGATTCCTGTTCTGAAAAAATAATATAACTTCGGTATATCATATCAGTTTGTATTGGAAATAAAAATATAATAAAAAATGCTTTTATTTAAATTGAACTAAAAAAAGAGAAATAATTTTATTTATGCCTTAAAACACAAACTTAAGGCACATCCCGTCCCATGCGACAATCTGTTTAAATTGAATTGGCTATCAATCAATTTAAATAATTAGGGATGGGGTCTAAATGGCATGGAAAAACCTTAAATGTAATTTAAAAAAAGCGTAGGGCGCTCATTGATAGCTTAAGAAATTCAATGTTATTTGCACAATTGACAAAAAAAATTATATACAATCCAATGAAAACAAAAAACTTTAATGTTAATTTTCTCAAAACTCCGTAGCTGGCGCTTGAC
>JAKCPI010005949.1:0-74253 GCA_023213315.1 Euborellia annulipes
AGTGGTCTTCAGAAGATTTCAATGGCAAAATGAGAATATTCATTTTAAAGAGCATCTAAAAAATAATTGATTTTTGAATTTTAATCAAAATCGTTGGAGGTAATTTTGAGAAAATCGAAAAAAATCTGAAAAAAGTACCATCATTGGCCGATTTTGTTTAAAAGCTTATTTTCACGCTCCAGGGAAGTCTCAAACTTGAATACAAAATTTCAATCTCCTAGCTCATTTCCTTCATGCTTTAAATTGAACCCAGACAGACAGACACCCAGACCATGTCGCGAAAACCACTTTTTTGATTCAGGGGACCTCAAAACGTGTATATCCATCAAAATCTCGACATCGAATTTTTGACATGAATATAATACTTTCTCTCTCTATATATTAAAAAATATATAGAGGTAAGAGAGCAATAAGTGAGAGGGGGGCGTGAGATATTTATTTGGTTCCCAACGGGGCCGCGACTCAAAAAAGTTTAACAAGCACTGAACTAAAGGTCTAAAGGCATGGATTTTATTATTTAATATATTTTTGAGAAATAAGCATCTCTGATGAAGACAAAATATTTTGAAATTTTATTTTTTCTCAAAGAATTGAATTTTTTATAGATAAATATGCAGTCTTTTATTCTTATAGTTAAAAAAAAGTTTCGAATAAAATTTTATAAAAGCATAAAAAGATGAAATCAATCAATTTGGCAATTAATGATGGGAGAGCATCAATTTCTTTTTTCTAATTCGATCTGCGCCCAGAGTGCAGCCAGGGAGACTCGCTTCACTCTTGTCTAGGCTTTTCTTCACGCGCAGATTCGCTTTTCAAAAAGTCGCTATATCTCTCTTATTTTTCGTTGGATTTGTGGAAAAATGCAAAACTGGTCTTTTCAATCAATTATAAAGCTATAGACATTTTTTATTTAACTACGACCACATAAAATGGGGGTTTATTAATTGCCTTTTACATCTTCAAATTTTAACTGCCTCTTTCATTTTCTAATTATCCTAATTTATTGTTTTTTAATTAAATAAACACATTTAGGCCTTGATATTGATTGAATAACTTACAATTGTTAGTATATAAAATATCCAAGCAAAAACAATGAAATTTTAGTTTCAAAACGTTCTGAAAATGATTAAAAATCGATTTTCCAAATTTATTTTGGCACCCCCCTAGTTACGCCCTTGTCTCTATATATTTCATATATAGGGTAAGAGAAAGTAAAAATTATTCTTTTTAGTAACCAAAACAATGTAAATAACATAATTAGATTTTTCTGGAATGTCTTCAATGTAAGTGAATCTAATAATCTCGTTTCCATTTGCATTATGGAATAGTCAAGTCGAGTGTTAACGAGATGAAATTAGCAATCATCAAAAGGTAGTAACAAACTTTAGCCTTTAAACTACTAATATGACCAAGCATCCAAGTTAGTTACTTCATTCACTACGTATGGATGGATGAATATACGAGCTATACAGGGATGGTTAATTAAATACTCGGCCCAGTTATATTCCATTTGACCTTTTTGGCTTTATAAAAAATTTAATATCTTATACAACAAAAAAGAGACTACAGCTATTCGTTCTTTCATTTAGTGTTATCTGAAGTTTAGCTCCTGATAGTGATACATTTATTTTTTTTTTTGACATTATTTTTAACAGAGAGCGGGAGTTCCGACCCCGGAGCGAGGATTAAGGATTGAAGATAAGATATTAATAATAACAGATGATAGAATGTCAATGAACTCTTTATCTTATCTTAATTATTAGTAGGTCAAGATCAATTTCGAGTAGTAGTTTTATGATTTATTTATGACATAATAAAATAATAAAAAAATATTTCTTTTCTTTTTCTTTGTCATCCCTTCTGTGTATTTTATTTGGCTCAATGGCTTGACTTATCTCTTTTTACTTTCTCGTATAGAGAAAGTTATGTAATCGTAAAAAAATTCGACTTCGAGATTTTGATTTTTTGTCCACGTTTTAGACCTCCGTGAGTCCAAAAAAAAAAACATTTTTGGCATTATGTCTCTCTCTGTGTGTGTGTGTGTGTAAACACGATTGCTTAAAAACCAAAGCACCTAGATCGATGAAATTTGGTATATGCTCCTTACACTAAAATCGTAGATTTCTATCAACTTTCGGAGTAAATACGTCACTTGGAAGTAGTACTTTACTTAAAAAGTTTTTTCAAAAATTTTGAAATTTTCAATTTTTTTATCATATTGTGATAAAATACTCTATTTTAAAAAGTTTTTATTCTTTGACATTTTTTTCGAAAACTGAATAGTTTTTGAAATAATCACAGAAGAAATAGAAAATATTCGTTAATTTTGATAAAAAATCAAAACAAAATCATACAGGTGTCATTAAAAAAAGGGTAAATATAAACAAATGAATTTGTGAAACAAATGGGACCTTTCTGGAGGGGGGGGAGCCACGAGCCTTCTGGGGGGGGGCGAATTGAATAAAAACAGACAGTCTTGCAAGCAAATGGTGTGGTTAATTACAAGGCACCTCCGGCAAGTGCTGCCTCTGATGTCCATTCTATAAACCCTTTTGTTAAAATGAAATTAATCTTTAATTTAATCAAACAAATTTCATAAAATTAGTATAAATATCACGGAGGGGACAACCTAAAGGGGAGGGGCCTAAAAGGCGTTCCCCTCCTCGAAAAAGCAAAAATTCAAATACTGTGGTCTATCGGCTGGCTTCCGAATGGCATTTGAGTAGAAAGAGAGCGAAGGTAATGAGTGCGAGTGAGATGGAGAGAGTCACTTAAAGATGCTGAGTCACCGTCATTGGTGCACACAAACCGGACTCCAAACAATGCGCGTGACGTCATCTTTTCCCAGAACTATTAAAGAAATAAAAATAAAATTATATTATTTTTTTTTTTTTTTTATATATTCATCAAAAATTAGAAGAAAAAAACAAATTAAATAATTTAAAAAAATGAATATGAAAAAATTATTTTAATAAAAGAAATAAATATATTCTAACTTTTGATTGATTATTGAGGTGGGATTTATTTATTTTTCTTCCTGAGACGGGTGTTAAAGTAAATTGTATTTTCAATTTATATTTCGGCCTCTAAGATCATTTGACTTTTGGAAAATTAAATAAAATGGCTTCCAGCAGGTGAGAGACTCAACACTCAGCGGGTCACCTATCCACGGTCCAGCAGTTCTTAGCCTTGCTTAACCCGAATTTCCTCGATTTTTTTCTGCCTATTCTCAGAAGCTATTGAATATTATTAAAAAAGTTTATTTTTTTATACTCAACAAATTTAAAAAAAAAAAATTCAAACAAAAAAATTATTTTAATAATTACCTTCGATAACTAAAAATCTATTCAGTTTTTGAAAAAATGTCAAAGAATAAAAACTTTTTAAAATAGAGGAATTTATCACAATATGATTAAAAAAAAATTGAAAATTTCAAAATTTTTGAAAAAACTTTTTAAGTAAAGTACTACTTCCAAGTGACGTATTTACTCCAAAAGTTGATAAAAATCTACAATTTTAGTGTAAGGAGCATATACCAAAATTCATCGATCTAGCTGCTTTGGTTTTTAAGCAATCGTGTTCACACACACACCCAGACGTAATTCCAAAAGAATATACGAGAAAGTCTCGGGGGGCCCACGGGGCGTGGTGTAGAGGTTAGCGTGCTAACCTCATATACCAAACGTCGCGGGTTCGGACCCCAGGCAGTCCGATGATTTTATTTAAGCCATCTGGATACCAGATGGCTTAAATAAAAATGCCTGGACCCTAATATATATAAATTCATAAATAACGGTTATCGTAAATGTCTTATATGGCCTGAGCTGCCGAAAAGACAGTGTGAATGTGTGTGTGTGTGAGTGTGAGTGTGAAAGAGAAAAAAGTGTGAATGTTTTAAAAAAAAAAAAAAAAAGTCTCGGGGAAGTCAATCCCCATATTTATTAAAGAAAGAATTTAGGAAATTCCCTCATCTGATCATTTGTGATAGGGGTGATCATACTAACAACTTATGCGCCCGGGTCCTGGAAATTTATTTCCCAAGCAGGCCAATGAATATTTTTTGATTCTGATGGATATACATGTTTAATTTGTTTCACAAATTCATTTGTTTATATTTACCCTTTTTTTAATGACACCTGTATGATTTTGTTTTGATTTTTTATCAAAATTAACGAAAATTTTCTATTTCTTCTTTGATTATTTCAAAAACTATTCAATTTTCGAAAAAATGTCAAAGAATAAAAACTTTTTAAAATAGAGTATTTTATTATAATATAACAAAAAAAATTGAAAATTTCAAAATTTTTGAAAAAACTTTTTAAGTAAAGTACTACTTCCAAGTGACTTATTTACTCCAAAAGTTGATAGAAATCTACAATTTTAGTGTAAGGAGCATATACCAAATTTCATCGATCTAACTGCTTTGGTTTTTTAGCAATCGTGTTTACACACACACACACACAGACATAATGCCCAAAATGATATTTTTGGACTCACGGAGGTCTAAAACGTGGAGAAACATCAAAATCTCGAAGTCGAATTTTTTTTACGATTACATAACTTTCTCTATACGAGAAAGTAAAAATTAGGCCTATTATTTAGATGGTCTTTTACAAAATATATCAGTAATTTTTTGTGAAAATTGTTTGAAGTACTCTTTGCTGATCTAATTCAGTTTTTTGTTTTTTTCAAATTCATTCTCCGGCTCATCCTTCCATAAAGCCAATGTCCTATGGAGATTTGCATGTTAATTTCGATTCAAAAGGGGGTCCTTTGAAACTTTTACACATTTAAAAAAATTATTACCAATTTTTATGAAATATTGTATTTATTTAGGATTCTCCAAATATCCAAATATGAGATTAAAATTTTGAAAAATAACCATAGTTAATTTCAAGTCAACAATTAAAGTTTGGAACTAAGGTGCTATGGGTAAATAAATATATCTCGACACAAAAAATCTGGTGTGAACAGCACGGTGCACAACTTTCTCTTACCGAAGGGTATCGGCGTGGCGCTTTTATAGGCTGAATATTGAAAATACCTTTTCTTGAAATGACATCTCCGCTTCACTCTGATTGGCTCAAATTGACACTAAACAGATTAAATTTAAAAAAATTATTTTTACCTAGAAAATTTATTAAAATTAGTTTTATGGTATTTACAAATCCATGTCACAACTAAAGCCAATTGTCCATTTAACATTTTTTTAATTAAAAGAATATTTCATATCTAATCTCCCTCATTATCCACAAGAGTATCTTAATCTCTTGTTTATTTTATAAATTAACTCCCACCAAAGAACTTAAGTTCGACTCCCATTTTTATATTATTTTTTTTTTAATTGGAAAATATTTTCTATTAATAAAAAAAAATTTTATTTATTAAATAACGAGAAAGTTATTTCAAGAAAATTAATAAAACATAGATGAGAAAGAAAAGATAAATCAGTTTCTAAGAATTGTTTTTTTTTTTTTTTTTTTTTTTTTAACGCATCAAAAGGATTAATATATTAAAGTAGTAGTAGAAAGGGGAAGTAGCAACTATGATACACACACTGGTCCAATCTGATGGATTTGCTCTCAAGTTTTAGATGAACGAAAAGAGGATTTATAAAATATCGACAAAGTTTTCACAGAAAAGCCTTAAAGAGCTTTTCATCGTTCTTTGCCACCAATAAGCCTTTCTCCATTTATACATACCTAGGGTGAGTGAAATGGACAAACTCTCTATCCCCTCTCGTACTTCAATTCGCTATTATTAAATAAAATATGGAATATAATTTTTTTTTTTTGCAATCTTCAGTTCTTATGAGCTGAAACGACGCATAAATAAAAAATGTTTAATTATAAAAAACATTAGGCCTTACAATATTGTTACCGGTATACTCAAAGTATACATCATTGAGATGATAAATATTAACATATACTCTATCAGTCATTAGCATGGGCGTAACTAGGGGGGTGCCGGGGGCCCGCCCCCCCCAGCCAAATTCTCTAGTTACGCCCATGTAAATATATATTTGTATATTTATAGACAACTAATATGAATGTATACAATAAAATATATTTTTTTGAATTATTGGTCTGCTTTCATAACTAAATTATAATTCTTATTTCATCCCATTTGTGTCAATGAAAATGTTTTCACTTTAATTATATTCCTTTTCTGTACCTCAAAGGTTTAAAAAATGCAGTCTTTAATTTTTATAACTATTATTAAATAATGTTTTCGATTAAATTTTATAAAATTTGCACATTAAAAGATTAAATGAATCAATATAACAATTATTTCAAATGCTGGAAGAGTGTGAATTTTTTTTTTCTAATTCAACCGGCGCTCAGAGATCAGGCAAGTGGACTCGCGTAACTCTTGGCAAGGCTTTTTTCTCGCGCAACATCGCTTTTCAAAAAGTCGATATAACTCTCTTATTTTTACACAGATATGTGGAAAAATGCAAAACTAGTCTTTTCAATCAATTATAAAGCTATAGGAATTTTTTTATTTATCTAGGCCCAGATTAAAAAAGTGTTTTTATCAATAACTCTCTCGACTTAATTTAATAATATTAGTATACAGTCATATCCTTGTTTCCATGAATATTCGTAAATTCTTATTTTTAAAATTATCGAAATTTTTCCTGCAGATTCTTAATTTATATGAAATTTAATACAGCTATATAATAATATAATAAGCTTTATGTTGTGTTTAATTGAGATCATAAAATTATTTTTAATTAATGTCACTTGGCTACCTCCCACTTGCTTGCTATTTTGCCTTTTTTCCACCTAAATCTCCATCCTTGTCTCTCTTTCTATCAAGGGCGGATACAGGGGGGGTAAAGGGGGTAATTACCCCCCCCCCCCCGAGATTCGAAAAAAATACATTTTTTTCGCAAAAAAATTTATTTTTAATGTAAAATTTTTAAAATTAATACTTAAAAATTTGATGTGTATTTATATTCTGGCAAACAAGTACAGAATGCGCTTTTAAATTACCGAAATTTAAAAAAAATAGTGTGCTGTGCGACGATTCACACCAGATTACCCCCCCCCCCCCCGAGAAACACTTCTGGATCCGCCCTTGCTTTCTATCACTAAATAAATAAAGAGATAAATAAATAAATAAATAATAATAAATAAATCAAGAGATATTTTTATTTAAATTATTAAATCAAAACCTAATTATTGAGACTTTTGATAAAAAAATTCTTTGAACCTTTTAGCACAGTTAAGTTCACTTTCAATATTTCAAAAAAATATATTTTTTTAAATATCTTTTTTTAATAAAAAATAAATTTCACATTTTTTATTTATTCGTTTTTTTTCATATTCTTATATTATAGATAATTTCTATTTTTAGAGCGTAATAAAAGAAATTAAATAAATATTTTGTTTTTAGTTTCAGCCTTTGTCAAAAAGGAGTGTCCACTGATATTTTTTTTACTTTCTCTTAGCTATATACGTATATATAGAGAAATATTGGAATCATATCAAAAATTCGATGTCGAGATTTTGATGGATATACACGTTTTGAGGTCTTCTGAATCCAAAAAAGTGGACTTCGCGAAATGGTCTGTCTGTGTGTCTGTTTGTCTGTCTGTGAACAAAATATCTCAAGAACGAAAAGAGCTAGGAGGTTGAAATTTTATATTTAAGTTAGGCACCCCCATGAGACGTGACACGAAGCTTTTGAAGAAAATCGACCAAAGAGTACTGACGATTTTGATTAAACTTCATAAATTGTTTAGATGCACGCACAGAACACCTTTCAATTACAAACGGTAAGAGAAAATTATGTGTTGTGCGTTATGTCACACCAGATTATTTTTCTCTTTCAATTTTTATAATCCTTCAAATTGTTTAAAAAAAAATGTGTTAAATTATTATTTTTAATAAAAAATAATTTTTCTTAGAAAAGAAGAGAAGGGGAGGGAGTCGCCTGGCGCCTTTTCTCAGCAGCGACAATCAGAGGCGAAGGGAGGGGAGCCTGTCACCCATGCACCTCCCCTTCTTTGGACAAATTAAGAGGCCGAGTCAATTAAGAATAGAAACGAATAAAAACTTTGGTAAATCAATTGTCTAGAACTCGAAAACCACAAATCGGATTTGCATCGGATTTTTTGTAATGAGTTTAAAATTTTTTGGAGAATATATTCACATGAAATTAAAATTGAATATTTAAAAATTAATTTTTTATTATATCTCACCCAGTAGCGTAGCCAGGATTTCTGCTTGGGGGGGGGGGGCCCAAAGGTTTTATGAACCCCCCCCCCCCTTCTCCAAGAAACTTAAAGTGGAGAAATTTTTTTTTTGATAATATAATAATTATAAATAAAAAAACAAATTAAAAAAAATTTTTTTTTCTTGAAATAAAAAATAATTTTAATTCAATTTAATTCGTAAATATTAGAGAATTTTTCAATTATTTATAAGTTTTTTGTTAGATTTTAGAATTTATGAGAGTTAATAAAATAATTATTAAAAAAAAAATCATTAGGGAAAACAATAGGTATTTTTTTGTTTTGGAGAAGGCTTTGGGGGGGGGGCCCGGCCCCCTGGCCCCCCCCTGAATACGCCACTGATCTCACCATCTGTTCAACAAAAAAGATGAGAGCTATAATTTTTCCCTATCTGTACATAAAATTTTTAGCCCAATGGGCATGGGCGTAACTAGGGGAGTGCCGGGGGCCCTCCAGAAGGCTCGTGCCCCCTCCCTGCCCCAAAAAAAAAAATTGAAAAAATATCGGGCTTTCCAGTCCTCCCCCCTCCCCCCCGGAGGATAACTGGCCTTTTCGGCAACTTAGGCCATTTAAGACTTCAAACGATAACCGTTATTAAGAATATATATATATATTGGGGTCCAGGCAATAAGAAATTAAATTGTATGTTTATAATATATATTGATAAATGAGGATTGCATTAAAGTAAAATCTTAAAGAAGTTAAGAGCGAGGGAAAGAGATAAATGATTGAAGAGAGAGAAAGAAAGGGGTGTAAATGCCATCCTGACAAGAAAATAGCTTATTCGTCTCATCTAGAGGCATTAATTAAACGGCTCCAGTTGCAGAGAGACAGATAGATAGAAAGAGAAAGAGGAATATAATGAATATATAAAACGTGGCTGGCAATCGAGAGAGAGAGAAGAGAGAAGCTCAACTCAACTTTCATATGCTGCTAATTACATCTTAATGCCCAGCGATTCACCCCTTCCTCTCCTGACTCCTCTCATAGTACTAGAAATAATAATTTAATATTATTCTATTATATTCGGTGTATGATAAGTTGATATATGATACTCACCAGTGTAACCATCGTAAAAATATTTTTGACCTGGGAATATACATTTGCAATATTTTGATGACGAAACCACCAGTAGCGTATCCAGGTGGAGGCGAAGGGGGCGCTTGTCCCCTCCCCCGCCCCAGGCGCATCAAGCTTTTGGCGCCCCTCGCGCATCCGGCTTTCCTCCAAAATCTCCTGCTTTTTTTTGAAATTTCATAATAAATTCATTTTATATCACAAATCAGGAGAAAAATTACAAAAAAATAGATCAAACGAGATTCGAATACTAAAACAAAAAGGTCCAGCGAGATTCGTATACTAAAAAAAAAAAAGGTCGGTCGAAAAACGGCGCCCCTGTTGAGCTTTGCCCTAAATAAATTCAGCAAAAAAAAAAAAAAATAAAATAAAATAAAAATATGATTAATACAAGAGGTTACTAATTGATCTCCTTCATTCTTTAAAATTAGTTCAAGTTCGAGTTTTTGAAAAAAGAAGACTTTAGCGTGGTATGCGGAGGCCGGCCTCCCCTCCCCCCAGATGACGAATTTATTTAAGCCTATATTTTTTCCTGATTATACTCAATTCTCTTAACATAGATAGGTAGTCTTAAATAAATTAGACCCTATAATTGGGGCGGGGGCTATAAAAATTTGATTGGTTTAATTCAGCCATCGCTCTCTTTCTATCTTATGGCAAATTAGCATATGCTATGATTCGGCATTTTCTTTTTCTTCTTCCTTTCTTATTCCCTTCCTATTCTTTTCCTTTTTTTCCGAACGGCGTTGTCCTCCTCGTCCTCGTCGACGGCGAGGACGTCTATTGAGTTAGAAATTCCGCCACCCAAATTGGATTCCCTTTTCGCCAGTTAAAAACTTGGAAATCGAATAAGAAATTGTGTCTTCCGATTCTCTACTCTCTCAACGAAGAAGAAGAGGGGGGGAGGGAGTTCTTTTTTGTTCGAAATATTCAATTTTCATCCAAGGAAATAACATTAATTGAGTTTTATTGCATTTCGGTCAGATAGATAAAAAGAAAATTAAATGAGACTCTTTTTTCCCAAGATTTAATTCAATCACGTGACTTTTTCATATATTTTCATGGAAAAACGAACGCCATGGATAGAGGTCATCTCTTAGGGATCTGAAATCTTCTAAATATAAGTTTTTACTAGTAATGCGGTAGCGAATCCTTAAATTATGTAAAAATCCGACCTTATTTATTTGTACTAAGGAGATATTTTGTTTACCTCCGGCAAGAGAAAATTGTGTACTGTACTTGTCACACCAGATTTTTTTTTTTTGTGTCTAGATAGGCTTATATTTAGTTTCGGCTGATATATTATAATTCAAGATGTAAAATTTATATGGGAAGATATTTATACTAAGATATTTTGTTACCATGGCAACCATTTCTCCTATCTTTCCTATGAAGTACAAGAGTAAAGTTTTAATTTATAATATTTATTTAAATTAATTTCAATTTTCTTCCCCTTCCTATTTCAATTTTTATTTTTAATAATTTTTATAAGTTATGTTTTTATTAAGTAGCTAACTTCAAAAAACCCTTTTTTTTATTAATACTGAAGAGAGTTTATTCTCTAGAAGTGGGTTTCTGCATAACACACTAACCATAGGTCAACTAGCTACCCATACATCAAACAACCGGCCCTAAATAGGCTAAGAATGCTGCAGCCTAGAGGGTCAAAAATTTTCAGGGACGCCAGTTTGGCAATTTTTTCAAAAGTTAAAATGAAGTATTTCAGAAGTTAATAATATTTTCCTTACGAATTTTAATACACATTTATTGTATAAAACAAATGTGTTAAGGAAATATGAACTATAGAGGGGGCAGCAAATGGACTTTGGCCTATTGGCGGCATACTCTTAAATCCGACCATGTTTTCACTATAATAAGATTAATTCTTTTTTATCTAGAGTTTTATTATCATCATTAACCGCTTCGCCTCTTGGAACCCTGCTCTTTTACCTCTCTGAACTTCCTAGATGGAGATGCATCTTGCCCCCCTCCCCCATTTTGATTTTTTTGATCACTTATTAATATATTTTTGTTTATTTTCAGGTCGCCGTGGAACGACCCGGACCATTTCGTCCAGAGGCAGACGTGTCTAAATACATTCGCAGCAGTGTTTGGGTATATGCCCTTATTGAGATCGAGTACTCGTCTTGACCCTGTTCTCTTCAAAGATAAAGTCAGCAATCAGAGGAAGAAATACCGACAGATAGAACTTGTGGGCACGTGACCCCACTAATTGCTCTCCCCATCCACTCAATCAGTGGACATAGTTACATGAACTCATCTCAAACTCTCCTTTCTTCTTCTAAATACAAGTATCTCTCTCTCTTTTTATCAAAAATAAAGAGGATATGTAGGACCGTACTTTATATTAGATTTTAATTATTTATTTTTTATTCCTATGCTCGAAATTTTATTATAGTTATATTTATTAGTTTTGAAAATTAAGTGGATAAGTAACTTGTTTTTACTTTTTTAAAAATTAACATTGGCGGATTTCGAGATTTAGTCAAGGCGAATAGTAATGGTAAATTAAGACCAGATTTGTAGAAAGTTTAACAATATATATCTCTATTTATTTATTTTTTAGGAATGAAGAGGAGTTGAACCCCGTATGTTTGTTACCTATCTTACTTTTACTTTTAGACTTTTTTATAGATTTTATTATATAAATTTTATTATTATTATTTTTTTATTTAATTCCTTTAAAAAAAATTTTATAATAACAGAAGAAAAATTAGAAAGGAATGGCGTCCCCCCGATCATCGCAAAGCCACTTGGACAAAAGCTCTTTTTTTAATATTATTACTGAATTAAAAAAAAATTAATTGCCAATTATCCTCTTTATTTTTGTATCATATTTTATCTCATTTAAAAATACTTGAAATTTATTATTAAAGATCAGTGACCGAATGATGAAATATGAACAAATAATAAATCTTTTCATACAATTATTATTATCATCAACATTCATTAAAATAAAATATATAAAAATAATTTGTAGGGAGTATGAGGGAGTGGGGATGACGCTGAACACTTTTTTAATTTTGAAGCAAAAAAATAAAAATAAAATTTTATTAGTTTTGTTTATTAACTTGATGGCAGCATCAAATGAATAAATAAATCAACATCCGACACGTACCTAGAGATGAACCACTGCTGCTATTACTTTAAAACGTAACTTTAAATAAAACTAGCTGGCCCTGGCGGTCGGTATCTCGGGATGGGATAAGTAGTTTTCCCCATAAATGTTTTATAATTAATTTTACAGCGCTAATCTCAAAATGTAGTTAACTGATTTGAAAAATTCTTTACTTTAAATTAATTTATTTCTTATTTTTTGAATATAGTAACCGAATATAATAGCCAGAGGTGATGTTTAGGTTAGCTGCGTTACATTTCACGATCTAACGACCGCGTCGATGCATACATAGTGTGATGTTAGTGCAATTTGCAAATTTTAACAGGGGACTGTTCAAAAAAAGTGACGACAACATTCGGCTATTATTTTTTAAATTAAATTGTTATTTTAAACATAGATCTATGATTGTATTTTATAAAGATTCCAACTGTATTCAAGTACAATTAATTAATGATATAATAATTAATGATTATTTTACCAGAAGAAAAACCATCAATGTATGGGTACTTTTAGTTGTGGCTCCAGGAATTTGTTAAAGCTGTGGAGGGCAAAATATTTGGTCTACAGGAGCAGGGCCGGAACTAGGAGATTTTTTTTTTGGGGGGGGGAGCAAAATTAAATTTGCCGTCCCTCCTTAAAATTTTCTATACAAAATTTTACCTTTTTGTTTTAGTAAATCTTTAATTGCCGCCCCCTGATATCTGCCGCCCGGGGTCTATGCCCCCACTCCCCCCCAAGATCCTGCCCTGTACAGGAGGTATTTTTTTAAATCTTTTTAATCGGGAAAACAAATTCCTGAAACAACCCTCTAGTCTTATTCTTTGTTCATATGTTATCGCAAGAGACGAAACATAGCACTTTGTTTCCTAGCTACAATATTTATTTAAAGATATTCCTCTTTGAAAACATGTCGGATAAAAGTATTTATTCTACTTATAATACGTATAATATATTTTTTCTCCTAAAGATCAAAGTGTTCCTAAATATTTTATAAATCTCTTCCCCACTTCCCAACTGAAAATTATTTATATATCAATCTAAAAAATTTGGGTTCAATTCTTAAGGATATTAACGTTTATAAAAATGATTATTACTCTTACCATTCCAAAAGCCAAAGAGAAAGAGAAAGAGAGAGAAATGAGAGCTAAAAAGTCAAAAGAGAGTAAAAATAAAATTCCTCTCACTGCCATCAAACTTTTTATTAAATAAGGGTCTCTCCTAATCTCCCTAAAATAAGACCCTTTCCTATCTCGATCCATTCCGAAAAAAAAATCTCTTCTTATACGGGACTAAAGTGAAAACTTAAAAAAAAAAATGTCTTCCGATTTATTTATTTAAAAACAAACATTTACACATACACACATATATACACATATACAGAGAGATAAAGCAGCTAAATTAGAGACGACGACGACGGCGACGATGACGTGTGTACATATAAAAATATATTCTGTTCTCTCTCATTGTTGGTTGTTAAATATATACATATATATAAGCGAGATAAAACAAAAAGAAAATGAAAAAAAAAAACACTTGGTGTGTTATTTGTGAATCAAAAAAAATGATCAGAACTCCCCCCCCCCGTCTCTGCCTGCCTTGCCCCTAAAATGACTGATATATAATAAATATATATATAATATTGATAATAAAAAATGCCATATCTTTTTTCAGTCAAAGTGTGAGATAAAAAAAAATATCATAACGTTATTATTATTATTACTACATCTATCTTTTTTTTTTTTTTTTAGAAAATTTATATACTATACATATATATATATATTGAAAGAATAAAAATATATATACCTCTATTTGGAAAATAAAAAAAGAATACATTTTTATGTAGTATTTTGTTTAAGTGAATCCAACGCGAATATTAGGGAGAAGATCATGTGAATCTTTTGAATTATTGCTTTAACAGGGTGAGAAAATATTTGTTTTCAAAAACAAATATTGAACTAGCTCTTGTACTTTGAGAGGTATACCAAGAGTTAAATAAAAATTTTGAGTAGTGAACTCTTGACCCCGACCTAAATCAGTGCTATAACAAATATTTTTGACAAATTCTTTCAATAGACATCTCTGTAATTGTTCCGATTTTCTCATCTCAGACCTCCTGATTATCTAAAAAAACATTTGAAACTATTCAACACCAGGACAACAATGATTGAAGAAATGGTTAGCTCTGCTCCTGGCTGCAGTTACTATAATGGAAGATATTCTACCCTCAACGGAGAAAGGCTCCAAGTCAAAAATTTGAAATTTTATTTAGCTAAATAATAACAAAGAATTTAGGAAAAAAAAATTACTTTGATTTCTCAAAATTTTTTTTTAGACGACAAAACGACAGAATTGTATTTTAAGTGAAAATTCAATTTTTTCAGAGTATTGTTTGGCTGACAAGATCATGGGCGTAACTAGGGGGGTGCCGGGGGGCCTGTGGCTAGAAGGCTCGTGCCCCCCCCCCCCCCCCCCAGAAAGCTCCTTGCGCCAAGAAAAATTGAGAAAATATGGGGCTTTCCAGGCCCACCAGAGGTTACCTGGTCCCAAGGCCCCCCAGCCAAATTCTCTAGTTACGCCCATGATGGTCTTCTAACAATTTTGAAATCAAAATAGAACAGCATCTAAAAAATAATTGATTTTTGAATTTTAAGAGAAAGTAAAAATTAATATGTCAAAATAAATTTGGAAAATCGATTTTTAATCATTTTCAGAACGTTTTGAAACTAAAATTTCATTGTTTTTGCTTGAATATTTTATATGCTAACAATTGTAAGTTATTCAATTAATATCAAGGTCTCAATGTGTTTATTTAATTAAAAAACAATAAATTAGGATAATTAGAAAATGAAAGAGGCAGTTAAAATTTGAAGATGTAAAAGGCAATTAATAAACCCCCATTTTATGTGGTCGTAGTTAAATAAAAAAATGTCTATAGCTTTATAATTGATTGAAAAGACCAGTTTTGCATTTTTCCACAAATCCAACGAAAAATAAGAGAGATATAGCGACTTTTTGAAAAGCGAACCTGCGCGTGAAGAAAAGCCTAGACAAGAATGAAGCGAGGCTCCCTGGCTGCACTCTGGGCGCCGAACGAATTAGAAAAAAACAAATTGATGCTCTCCCATCATTTGAAATAATTGCCAAATTGATTAATTTCATCTTTTTATGCTTTTATAAAATTTTATTCGAAACTTTTTTTTAACTATAAGAATAAAAGACTGCATATTTATCTATAAAAAATTCAATCCTTTGAGAAAAAATAAAATTTCAAAATATTTTGTCTTCAATCAAAGAGATGCTTATTTCTCATAAATATATTAAATAATAAAATCCATGCCTTTAGACCTTTAGTTCAGTGCTTGTTAAACTTTGGGAACCAAATAAATATCTCATGCCCCCCCCCCCCTATTTTTTTTTTTTTACATTCTCTTGCCTATGTGTATTCAATTTTAAGATTGAAGGAATTGAGCTAGGAGGGTGAAATTTTATATTTAAGTTAGACACCCCGCTGAGGCTTGGAAATAAGCTTTTAATCAAAATCAGCCAAAAAGTACAAGTACTTTACTGATGTAATTTTTCAGTTTTTTTTCGATTTTCTCAAAATTCGCTCTAACGATTTTTTTTTTTTTTTTAATTAATAAAACAATTATTTTTTAGATGCTCTTTAAAATGTATATTCTCATTTTGGCATTGACATCTTCTGAAGACCACTTTACTCTTGTTCTTCATAGGAAAGATAGGTGAAATAGTTGCCATGGTACCAGAATTTAAATCTTTTTCTTTTTAGATTAAAATTCATATAAATCAATTACATCAGTACAAGTACATCAATAATATTTTGTGAAAATTGTTTGAAGTACCCAGTGGCGTAGCGAGAGGGGGGCAAGGGGGGTCATCATGCCCCGGGCGCTTCTCCCAAACGGGGCGCCAAACAAATTCGCAAAACAAAAAATAATTTTAATGTCCGGGAAAAAAATTTAAAAAAATTTGCGCGTGACGGAAAAATTTGGTTCCGCAAAAAAAATAAAATTTTTCCGCAGGAAGGGGGAAAAATTCCGCAAAACGTAGCCTCCCTAAAAAAAGGTAAATTGTGCCCCGGGCGCGAGTTAAACCGGGTGTAAACCTTTAGAGCGCTAATTTAACGAAACCATTGGAGCTAGAAAGCTAGAAATTTTATATACACGTAGGCAAAAATTCAGTGAATATAGATCAATGATCCTTTTTACTCTCATATGATTGGCTAATCGGATGGTGAGATATAATGAAAAAATAAATGTTTAAATATTAAATTTTAGCTTCATCTAAGTAATCTCTAGGAAATTCTAAACTCATTACAAAAAATCCGATGCAAATTGAAGAAGCGGTTTGCAAATTAGAGACATTTGAAGATTCTAAGTTTTATTTCTTTTCTCTGTTAATATTTGGACCTCTTAATTCAGACAAAGGAGGGGCGGAGTCTGCCTCCCCCTCCCCTCCTCTCTGTTTGTTGCTCTTGACCAAGGCGCGCCTACCCCCTTTTCTAAGAAAATAAAATAATAAATTATTAAAATTATATATTCGGACAGATTAAAAAGAATTTTAAAGAGAAAATTTGTTATGATGGTCCCACAAATTTCTCTTAACTTTGGCTGTGCTTGTCACACCAGATTTTTTTTGATTTTTTTTTAAACACTCACACTTTTTTCACATTCACACTCACACTCACACACACATGCACACAGTCTTTTCGGCAAATTAGGCCATTTAAGACTTTGATGATAATCGTTAATTATTAATATATCTATTGGGGGTCGGGCATTTCTATTTTAGCCATTTGGTGGTATCCAAGTGGCGTTAAATAAAATCATCGGACTGCCTGGGGTCCGAACCCGCGACCTTCGGTATAGAAGCGAGTCACGCTACCAACTAGACCAAGCCGTAGGCGTTTGTGTTGAGATCTATGGTCGAGATATATTTCAAGATGTAAACTTTATAAAAAAAAGGAAAATATTTATATTTTGTTACCAAGGCAATCATTTCTCCTATCTTTCCTATACATAGTTATACAGTATAGTTGTACAGTATATTGAAATATACAATGAATGAAAAGGATAAGGAAAAAGACACAATCCCCTTATTTAAGCCATTTGGTTCCCCTATCTTTCCAATGAAGTACAAGAGTAAAGTCTGCTTCAAACAATTCTGAGGGCAAAATGAAAATATACATTTTAAAGAGCATCTAAAAATAAATGATTTTTGAATTTTAATCAAAATCGTTTGAGCGAATTTTGAGAAAATCGAAAAAAACTGAAAAAGTACATGTATATAGAGGTAAGAGAAAGTAAAAATTTTAAGAACCCTTAATTTAGCAACATTATAAGATTTTATAGCCATTTTTAGAATTAAATTTTATAAAATTTGAGTATAAACAGATGAAATCAATCAATTTGACAATTATTTCAACTAATGGAAGAGCATCAAATTTTTTTTTCCAATTCGATCGGCGCCCAGAGCCCAGCCAGGGAGACTTGCGTAACTCTTGTCTAAGCCTTTCGCCTTGCGCGAGATCGCTTTTCAAAAAATCGCTATATCTCTCTTATTTATTCACGGATTTGAGGCAAAATGCAAAACTGGTCTCTTGAATTAATTATAAAGCCATAGGAATTTTTCTAATTAGCTACGCCCACATAAAATGAGGGTTTGTTGATGACACTCACGACTTCGAATGTCAACTCCCGCCAATATTTTTTAATTTATTGTTTTTTAATTAAATAAACACATTTAGGGCTTGATATCGATTGAATAAATTAAAATATAAAATATTCTAACTAAAACAATCCATTTTTGGCCAAGGAATGTCCTAGAAATAATAAAAAATCGATTTTAATTTATTTTGACAGATGAATTTTTTTCTTTTCGAAATAATACAAAAACTATTCAACATATATAAAGAGTGAATACTGCATTAGAATCAGCACTAAATCCTGAATCTTACGCATTTATGTCAATTACTAGTTTGCTCTATTTAATAAGAGAGAGTCACATCTGTTTGCTTGAATTTTCGTAAATTTGTTAAAAAAACTAAAAAAGATATAAAATTGGTGTTTATTGATTCGTTATCTTCATTAAATACAGAATTTATTCGATATCTTAAATGTCTTCTACCTTTTATGTTTAATGATATTAAGCCTTCTCAAATTTTGCATCGTTTTTTGAGTATAACTCGAAAAATAATTGAGATACAAAAATAACAAAAGTAGATTCTTAATCCTCATCAAATCCCCCATATTTTCCCTGTGTCATATGTTTAAGAAGTGGTTAAATTAAAAATCTTATATTTTTAGAATTTGTATCAATTAATCGAAAACTATTAGAGATATTAAAATTTCATATTAAAATTTCGTATGCAAATTCTTATTCTACGTGAAAATTTATCCAGAAACGATGTATCACATGCCTTGTGTTGTGTTTAATAGATAGATAGTAGCTAGGGGCGTAGCGAGAGGGGAGGGGGGCAAGGGGGTCATTATGCCCCAGGTACTACTCACAAATGGGCGCCAAATGGTCCGCAAAACAAAATATTGCTGGATAATTTTTATTTTTATTATAATTGATTTCTGGAAAGTATATTTTAAATTTACTGCCAGTGTAATATAATAATTATGTATATTTTACATATAATATTATATGATTTTGGAATGGGGGAGGGGGGGGCGCTAAAAAGGTATAGTCCCCCGGGCGCGAGTTAAGCTCACTACGCCACTGGAAGTACCGTACTCATATCATTCCATCTAAATTAAATTTTACACTTTGATATTTAACTACCCCACAGTAATACAAGATCGAAATATCGCTTGTGTTCAAATAAATATAACAACCATGTGATGATGAAGAATTGAAAGATTTTACATCTAACTAAATATATATATATATATAACTATCATTTATTTGGCAATATTCTCTAACTGCTCAATTAATTTTCTCGTTCAATTTTTATAATTCTCCCAAATGTCCAAAAAAAAAAAAAAAATTTGACTTAAAAGCTGTTAAATTATTATTTTTAAAATATGGGGAATGACTTCCTCGAGACTTTCTCGTTTATTCTTTTGGAATTACGTTTGGGTGTGTGTGTGAACACGATTGCTTAAAAACCAAAGCAGCTAGATGGATGAAATTTGGTATATGCTCCTTACACTAAAATTGTAGATTTCTATCAACTTTTGGAGTAAATACGTCACTTGGAAGTAGTACTTTACCTAAAAAGTTTTTTCAGAAATTTCGAAATTTTAAATTTTTTTATCATATTGTGATAAATTACTCTATTTTAAAAAGTTTTTATTCTTTGACATTTTTTCAAAAACTGAATAGATTTTTAGTTATCGAAGGTAATTATTAAAATAATTTTTTTGTTTGAATTTTTTTTTTTTAAATTTGTTGAGTATAAAAAAATAAACTTTTTTAATAATATTCAATAGCTTCTGAGAATAGGCAGAAAAAATCGAGGAAATTCGGGTTAAGCAAGGCTAAGAACTGCTGGACCGTGGATAGGTGACCCGCTGAGTGTTGAGTCTCTCACCTGCTGGAAGCCATTTTATTTAATTTTCCAAAAGTCAAATGATCTTAGAGGCCGAAATATAAATTGAAAATACAATTTACTTTAACACCCGTCTCAGGAAGAAAAATAAATAAATCCCACCTCAATAATCAATCAAAAGTTAGAATATATTTATTTCTTTTATTAAAATAATTTTTTCATATTCATTTTTTTAAATTATTTAATTTGTTTTTTTCTTCTAATTTTTGATGAATATATAAAAAAAAAAAAAAAAATAATATAATTTTATTTTTATTTCTTTAATAGTTCTGGGAAAAGATGACGTCACGCGCATTGTTTGGAGTCCGGTTTGTGTGCACCAATGACGGTGACTCAGCATCTTTAAGTGACTCTCTCCATCTCACTCGCACTCATTACCTTCGCTCTCTTTCTACTCAAATGCCATTCGGAAGCCAGCCGATAGACCACAGTATTTGAATTTTTGCTTTTTCGAGGAGGGGAACGCCTTTTAGGCCCCCTCCCCCTTTAGGTTGTCCCCTCCGTGATATTTATACTAATTTTATGAAATTTGTTTGATTAAATTAAAGATTAATTTCATTTTAACAAAAGGGTTTATAGAATGGACATCAGAGGCAGCACTTGCCGGAGGTGCCTTGTAATTAACCACACCATTTGCTTGCAAGGCTGTCTGTTTTTATTCAATTCGCCCCCCCCCCCCCGTGGCTCCCCCCCTCCAGAAAGCTCCCTGCCCCAAAAAAAAAATTGAGAAAATATGGGGCTTTCCAGGCCCTCAGGAGAATAGCTGGTCCCATGGTCCCCCTCAGCGAGGATGCCCCCCCCCCCCCAGCCAAATTCTCTAGTTACGCCCATGGACAAGATGCTCGATTTTACCATGTGTGTATGTGTGTATGAATATGAGTGTAAATGAGAAAAAAGTGTGTTTAAAAAAAACACTTAAAAAAAAAAAAAATTTCTTTACAATACTATATTTTCAGTAAATTCGTATAACTTATATACGAGTTTTAATCCGGACTAGCAAAAATATTTTATCGAAGCTTTTTTTTACCCCATGACGCAGAAAGCATGACACTCAGGCAAGGGCGGATCCAGAGGTGTTTCTCGGGGGGGGGTAATCTGGTGTGACTCGTCGCACAGCACACTATTTTTTTTTAATTTCGGTAATTTAAAAGCGCATTCTGTACTTGTTTGCCAGAATATAAATACACATCAAATTTTTAAGTATTAATTTTAAAAATTTTACATTAAAAATAAATTTTTTTGCGAAAAAAAAGTATTTTTTTCGAATCTCGGGGGGGGGTAATTACCCCCTTTACCCTCCCCCCCCTCTTGTATCCTCCCTTGCACTCAGGACGCAAATCTAAAGCAGTGGCCCAACCAGGATTTTCTCCTGCTAGAAGAGGGTCGATTTTTTTTTTTTAGGGAAAAATGCAAATATTTTTTAAAATGAAAAGAAAATAAAGTTTTCAAGCCCAAAAAAATTACATCTTTAGCCGCATCCATTAAAGGTTATTTTTTTTCTCTCCCTTGGTTTCTTCACTTTACTATAGTGGAAGAAATTATGTTCGATAAATTTGGAAACAAAATGGATAGAAACAAATAAATTTTTAATTAAATAGGCCTATTAAGTGTCAAATTAAGAATAAATTAAAATAAGAAAGGAAACTTGTCTAACTTATATAAACTTTAATGATTGATTATTTATTATTTTGTTGTCCTTTTGTTTCGAACCCTCCTTTGGATTCACTTAAACACAAACAACAAAAGGGCCATTTTTGTGTTATGTTCTATTGTATTTGTATTTGTATAATTAATACCCTTTAATAGCTGAGTGCCATTTCGCCTGCCAACCAACCAACCAACCAAATAAACAAACATATAAACAGACAAACAAAACGGCTTGCAATTTGCGTATTTTATTATTATAATTATATTATTATAATTCTAATAAAGTTAATCAAAAACCGTCCAAAACGATAAAAAAATAATAAAAATATTTTTATTTTTCCATTTTTATTATTTTTTTTTTCCTAATTATTTTTATTTGGGACCAGAATTAGTTGAAAAATAAATAATATGTAATTAAAACATATCCAAATGAAATAATAATATCATCAAAGTACTTAAAATAACATATTATATATGAATAGTTTGTTTTTTTTTTATTCATTTTTTTTGTAAATTGTAATAATTAATTTCGAAGGCAATGGAAAGGTTCCCATAAAATCAATCAATTTTTCTAATATCTAAGGCAATAAATAATTAAATAAATTTGTAGGAAAATCATTTATTTATTATTATATGAAAAATATATATATATACAGTATATATGTTCTACTATAGAGAAAAAAAAATTTTTTGGTTGATCAAATCAAAAAATTAAAAAAAAAAAAAAAAAAAAATACTAAAATAAATAAAAAAAAAGAAGAAAAACGAGTTAATTTTGCTAAAAATTAATTTTTAATAAACATTTTAAAGTTTTAAACAAAAAAAAAATTTTTTGAATTGTAAATTATTTGTATATTATTAATTGAGCTCCCTTCTAAAGCTCGACGGCCATATTTAGCATGCCATATATTGTGCCATTTCTAATTGCCATATTTTGTTTGTAATTTATGTTAAAATAATTGGACTGGTATTTCATTAAAAAAAAGTAAATTGGGTAATATAAAATATATAGGGTAAAAAATGTACGTTTCGATCTTTGTTTGGTGTGATCATCAGAATTGGGATTGTGCCAAAATGTCTGTATATATTTTCTCCTAAACGACATAAATGTATTCCCAATATATTATAAATATGGTTCACACTCGTTTCTCTGATGAAGACACTAAACAAAGGCCGAAAGGTAATTTTAAATAGAATAAAAAATTCCCATTCACATTTATTTTTAACAACAAAATTATTTCCTTTTTTATTTTTTAATAAGTTTAAAAAAAAAATTTCTTTATTTCCCAATATGTCCGAATAATATACTGTAGTATGTGCCATAGAATCTAATCTTTAGCAATATTCACTCAGCAGCGGCGTAACTAACTATCAATAGGCGTCAGAATATATTTTCTAACGGGTTTGGGGGAGGGGTCAATTTTTTTTTCAGTATAGAAACCGAATTAAATTTTATTTAAATAAAAAATAACTTATTTTTAGCAAAATTAAACTCAAAAAGTAAAATAAAAAAAAATAAAAAAATTCAATTATTTAGACAAAATTTAGATTTTTTTACTTAAATATTAAAGAAAAAAATTGTAATAATAATAATAATAATAATATTAAAATAATAATATATATAACAATATTAATATAATAATTATTTTTAAAATGTAAAGTGTGCCATGAATGAAAAAAAAAATTGTAAATTATTTTTATGGCAAAGTGAATGATGATATGCTATTGATGATCATAATGATGATGACTGAATGTACTATGTATAAAAATATCTATCAATAAGATTTTCATTATTCTTTTTTTTTAATTTATTTTTTGGGTGGGTTAATAAAAAATAATTGTTATTGAACAAATATTTGTACAGTTTTGTACGCAAAATAGATAAACAAAAAAAAATATATATATATATATATAAATAAAATATATATCTATACACAATTATACATACACTGTAAAAAAAAGATATATATTATAAATTACTATAAAATTCTAAATATAGGGTATTTTTTTTCTTTTTTTTCTGGCAAGCAAACAAGTTATATTTTTAAAAATATATATATATATATCTATTATCCTGAAGATAAGTCATTAATAATTAATCATTGTCAATTTGTTTAAAGTTACCAACAATAAATTTTTTTTTTTTTTAATTATTGTAAATAAATTTTCAATTTGTTTATCATTAAAGAAAATAACTAAAAAAATTTTCTTTTTTTTTCTAAATAAGTTTTTATTTAATTTTTTAAATTTTTTTTCATTATTATGGAATTAATAAAAATTAAATGATCAATAAAAAAAACCAGTGATTTACGAAAATAATTTTAGCATTATAATTTTTTTTTTTTTTTACCTGAAATTCCCACCGTATTATAGAAATTTTAAGTGAAACGTCTCTTGTCATCCAGTGGCGTCATTTCAACTTTTTCTTGGAGGGGAGGGGGCTTCTTAAAATTTACCTTCAAATAGGTTCTCTAATTTGGCCAAAAGATATTTAATTTAATTAATTGTTTAATTTTGTACAGTTTATATATTCGTAGATATATTTTGATATATTTTAGTTAGAATAATATAAGATTTTAAGCCCTTGAGGCTGGGGGCAATTGCCCCCCTCTGCTCCCCCCTCCAAATGACGCCACTATTGGCATCTGTATTTTTTTACATTTGGAAATATCCTGGTCGTCCACATATTAAGTAATTCGTTAAGGGGGAGGTAGGGCCAAAATGTTACTAATTGTGACATGGGGGACCAGGGGGTTTCTTTAAGTGTGACATCACAATTCAAAGTAGAATTTGTAAAATTTTTTTTTGGATTATTTATCAATATCAGTGGCGTAACGTTTTTTACCTGGGCCCCCGCAACCTTTATTTGGGGCCCCATTATTAGACCATACAAAAAATATTTTTAAAATTGCCTACCGTATATCCCTGAACCCTGAGGGCTCGGGCCCTCTCAAAGAGAAATTTTCATTAAATTTTTCAGTTTTTATCGGAGCCCTGAGGAGATACAGTTCTTTAGCCCGGCCCGGCTCGTGGGCCCCCCGCATTGCGGGGTCTGTGGGGTCGTACATTACGCCACTGATCAATATAATCAATTTTTAATTGATTGTATAATATAACTGGCATATAGAGTCGAAAGAGGGGGGGGGCGTAGTTCTATGTTGTGACATAATATTTGTAGGAGGGTTTGTTTGTATATGTTTAACTGTGACAGAGGGGCAGTGCCGAATTTACCACTAGGCCGACTAGGCCCCGCCTAAGGCCGCAGGCTAGAGGGGCCGCAAACGTCAGTATTTTTTTTTTTTTTAATATATTTTTCACGGTTCGACTTCTCTACTACACTTCATGGGCAGGGCTACACTTCGTAAATTATAGCATAGCCTAGGCGACGCAAATTTTAGAGGCTGAAATAGCGTTAAAATCAATCTCCTGGTACCTAGTTTTAAAAAATTTTCCGGAAGCCCCCCCCCTCGTTAGGAAGGAGGCCGCACAGGTAATTTGGCCTAGGGCCTCTAGTTGTGTAAATCCGGCACTGCAGAGGGGGGGGGGGACTAGAATATCGTCAAAAAAAATATGTGGACCCTATTCAATAAAATACCTAAATGGGCTCAGCAGCCGAGAGAGCAAATTAATAAAAAACATTGAATTTACAGCGAATGCAGATTTATCTATTAATAATATCGAAGAGAAAAGTAGAAGAAAAGTTTTAATAAACATATTAATAAGAAAAAAAATCTTAAGTATTTCCTCACTCATTTTTTAAAAAAATTTAGTAAATTTATTTAAATTTAAAAAATTTTAATATAATAAAATGAATAAATCATAAAAAGGCATCTAAATAAATAAAAATCAATAAATTAAAATTTTAAAAATTAAAAGAAGATTTGAATTTCCCTCTAAATTCAAATATTCTGGCAACATTAATTTTAGTTGTTAAACTTCCCACGAGATCGCGGTAATGTCTGTAAAGTCAAATAATAATGTTAATTTATTTTTCTTACAAAATATATTTAAAAAATTTCATTTTTCATTTATTCTATATTGTAATTAATAATTAATATTTATTTTAAATATTGTTTTTTTCTTTTTTTATATTTTGATTTGAAATTTATATTGAAGTGAAGTTGGCAGCACTGACTTGGCTTTTATAATGGAGTTGTGTGCTTGAGTAAATGTTAAGAAAATATTTTTTTTTTAATTTTTTTTTTATTTTAACTAGTAAAAACAAAATTAAGCAAAGTTAAAACGGGACATTCACTTTAGGAATTAATTAAATATTAGTGAAAGAATGAAAACGTGAGATCGGCATCCACGTGATTTGGATCATGTCTTCCAAAAGGTTAGTTAATAATCACATCAAATAAATTCAACCCTCAAGACAACTCATGTTGCCCTTCTAACTAATTCACAATCATTTTCATTAATTAATCCCCATATTCTGTCATATTTATTTACACGTTTAATCTAATTAACCCATCAAAACAATATACTTTACATTTGACTTTGTCATTGTAAACTTCAAATCATTCATTTCTAATTATCAAAAAAATATCTTGTAAAATATAAATTCCATATTATTCTTGAACCAGCAAATAACAATTAAGAATGCTTGGCATTCTTAATTATTATCATTTTACAAATATACATTACACACACGTCATTCTAAACATTTACTTATATATTATTTTTTTAGTCTCTACATTCAATAAAATGTTTTTATATACAAATCCTGAATACCAACATATTTTTTATTTCTTTTTTAAATATATCTCGGCATTGGTATTTGGATTTGAAACTTACAATTATCGTTATTGAAGTTATTGAATAAACAATTATTTTCGGTTAATTGTTTTAATTTATTTGAATCTTAAACAACTTTTCATTCTTCTTTAATTTATTTTTTACAAGAAAATATAAATTGTTTTTAATGAATTGTATTAAATTTACTCATTGGGAGTGTTTAATATTATATATACACACCGGTAATAGAAAGTATGAAATATAAATAAATGAGATGTATATATATACAGTATATTTCTTATTTATTTTTTGAGATTGTATTCCCCGGAGCTCAGGATGAGATA
The DNA here is from genome assembly GCA_023213315.1 of Euborellia annulipes. Lineage (NCBI taxonomy): Eukaryota > Metazoa > Arthropoda > Insecta > Dermaptera > Anisolabididae > Euborellia > Euborellia annulipes. The sequence continues at coordinate 26,760 of JAKCPI010005949.1, forward strand.
AATTAATACATTTACATAAAATATATAATTCAGGGAGTTGACTGGGTTTTTAAGAAAGCGAAACACAGTGCCTGAAATAATATATTTATAAACTAAGAGAAAAATTTATGTTTAGTGAATTCCAAAATTAATACTCATCCATGCATTCTTTACATGTGATTTTTTTGTAAATATGAAAAATTTTTAATTGTAACTTTCATGGTTCAACACCTACAAATTCTCAATAAAGATTTCCCTTACATTTTACAAAAACAAAAAATTAATCAAATGCAGAAACGCTTGGTTGATCTTTAACTTTGACACTGAAAGCTATAACTTATCTTGAGACTCTTTCTTTTTTTCTATTAATTAATTAGAATATTATTTAATGATTAAGATCAATAACAAAACCTGATAAAATAAAGATACAAAACATTTCCTCATACCAAAACAAATTGAAATATATCTTTTTAAAATTTCAAAATAAATCATTTTAAAATATTTGTTTATCTATATCCCATCAATCATCAGTCAAATATCATTTTTTTAATTTTAAAGATAATATGATAAAGTTGGAATAATTTCATATTGAATATTTTTCTGTACTCAATACTACTTGTCTGTCATAGGCCATTTTAAACAAACAAATATTTATCTTTATATTTAAATTACTTAATTAGAATTTAAAAGTATAGTGTTTATCCGAAACATTTGATTCAGGTAATACCTAGCGTTTTTTTTTTTAAATAACTTTTCACTTTTGGAATTTCGCAGTATTTTATTTTTATAAGGATCAAAACTGATTATATAAAAAATTCTCATCCTATTTTTTAATTTGTTTATTAAAAACAAAATAATAATATTACGCTTATTATCATAAAATGGTTCTAAATAATTTTCTCCTTTTTGGCTCAGGTCATTTCGTTTCCTTATGAATTTGTTATAAACAAATTTTTAAGCGATATCAAAAAAAACTTGTTTTTGAATCATTTTTCGTCTAATACTTTCTTCCAAACATATACTTATATAGTTTTAGACGTTTCATTCCCTGTGAGTACAAGGATGGCGACCACGAGTTAGTCGAGCCAAGACTGATCTCTTCCCCCCATCCCTTGTCAAGGGTAGGATTTTCAAATTTTAATGTCAATTATTGTAATTTTTATAAGATTAACATAACGACTTAACTTCTTTTCTAGAAAATTTTTCCTTTTCTTGAATTTTCTTTTAAAACTGGTGTGACTTGCTAGTTATAGATCCAGAGCAGGGTTTAAGCATAGGCTAGATAGGTGCAATGTAGGGTCCAAGATTTTTTAGTCCAAAATAAAAAATGTCTGTTTTAAAAGTAATATGGCTTTTATAAATAAAATTAAAATTAAATTTTAATGGACTAGAGGGGCTGCACCACTGTTCCAACCTAGAAGTCTACAGAACCTAAATTCAGCCGTTTTGATCATTAACATTTAACTTTACTTTCAAATGTTTATGTTTCAAATGTCTTCTAATTAAAATACAAATTAACTTAAAATAGTTTTAATAGTTTTGTTTAATTCGAATGGATTAAAGAAACAATACTATTAGTCATAGTAAAACTTTCTTCTAATGAACCCTAATCACTTTGAATTTTCTTTTATATACAGATAAGAAATTTTTAAGGTATTTTTCTAGATTATGTAATTGATTGAGACAGGGGAAATTTCATCAATTCGTCTATTATTTTCTTCTAATAATAATACTTATTTAGTTTTAGACGTTTCCGAAGACGGAAAATTTTTCATATGTGTTCCCCCCCCCCATCCCGGGGGAGGTGTTTGGACGATTCTGGTAATTTCCCCCCCTAGGGGTCAACATATAACGTAACGCCTTTTTTGACGATATTCTAGTCCCCACCTCCCTGTCACCGCTAGTCACATACAAACAAACACCCCTATAAATATGTCACAACATAGAACACCTCCCCCCCCCCACCGAAACAGAAACTTGTTTTAAACCTTTTCTTAAAATTTCCTCTACAAAATATATATCATTTTATTTTTTTAGTAAATTTTCCCTCGTAGCTCACAAATAATCACTCATTTTTTCCTCTTGCTAAAATAATTTGGTTCCCATCTATTATAAATTCATATATATTATAAATACGAGTATCGTTAAAAGTCTTAAATGGCCTAAGTTGCCGAAAAGACTGTAAATGAGAAAAAAAAAACTTTGAATTGTTATGTCACCTTTACAGAAACCCCGGGTCCCCCATGCCCCAATTTGTAACGTTTTGCCCAGACCCCCCTAAGACGTTACGAAATATGTGGACGACCCCCTAATGAATAAATTTTAAAGAGTATAAAATATTTTTTTTATAATTTTTAAAATTAAACCAATTAAAATTTTTTACTCTCTGTCTTTATAATTTATATATTTATTTTACAACTATTCTATCTACATACATATCCTCCTCTGTTTCTCTATGTTATTTTAATTCTAAGAGATGATTCTGATTTGGCCTTATCGGTATGCGAAGTCGGCGAATTTAAAGAGGGCAAAGACTGGCATAAATAGAGAGAAAAAAAATTTCAGCCTTAGTTCGGGTAGTTCTTTTTGGACCCTCCCAGGATGTGAGTCAATATTAATAACAACAAAATAATGAAATGTTTATATTTTTACATTCTTTCATTAATTAAGAGCGAGATACGTTATTTTCTCTTATCAGTTATTTCGATGATTTTATCATCATTTTAGAAAGTTAGGAGTTTTTTCCCCCTCATAAGTTGAGACATAAATTCTTCCCTTGCTCGTTCGGGGTTATCTCTGACCTGCCCCACCGAACGAAAGTACTACATTTCTCTCTCTCCGTTGGCTTTTAATCCCCCCCCCCCCCTCAGTTGTTTATTATTTAATTATGGAAATGGAAAACAGAAGCGAACGCTTTTAATTTAAATCATCTAGAGATTATATTCATATTAACAATATTTCCTTCTTTTTTTATTATTATATAACTCACATCGGTAAATTTGCTTTTTTTAATCATCGAACTTATTAAAGGTTTCTTATTTACTGGAGGTTGATATTAATCCAATTGTCAACTTTAACCCCGTTTTCTTTTCACCCACTACTGTATATACAAAATTCATATCATTTTACTTTAAAGTTTATTAGAAAGTATTGGATTCATGTCAAAAATTCAATGTCGAGATTTTAATGGATATACACGTTTTGCGGTCTTTTTCTAACTATTTAAGAATGTAGAAGTGAAGTTTATATCCGTTTATTAACTTCATTTCTAAGTTCCAACCCTTTGGGTACTCCGCGAATCTCCAGAGGAAATCAAAGGGGAGATCTCCACAAACTGATATAATTTAAATAAAAATAATCTTATTCACCATCGAGCTAGGGAATTTGACTGCTTGGAAGGCCTCATATTGTCCCAATTTTTTTTGATTCGGGGCCGCCCCCTAGTTATGCCCATGTTCATCATATTAATTCTAAATATGTACATTTATGTTTATCGTAAAAAAATGCTCTTAAGAACGAAAAAAGTGATTGACTAACATCTCTAAATGTACACTGAGTTTAATGGGGAGAATATTTACAAAATTATTTGAGTAAGATGCCCTTCTTATATGAAGGCTTTTTTTCGTCTATGTTATTAAAATTCTTTTTGTTTCAAACTCTAAGCTTATCTTGACTCTTTGTTCTGATAAATTTCCTTTTCGAAATATTGATTTAATAATTGAATAATCTTTTTTAGTTGCGTTCTTTTTAAATTTTACTCTCTCGTGAAGCGATTCATCATATTATAATTTGATTTTATACTTTTTTTTTTTAAGACAATTAAAAAAAAAAAAATTCTTAAATCAATATTTGTTTATTATTGCGCAATAGAAAATATTAAAAGATTTTTTAAGAATATTAAAGAAGCACCTGTCTCTTCGCCCCTGTTTCACGATAAGTGTGAATTCGCTTCTCATTCTGAGCGATTTATACTTATATTTTTTTAGCAATTCCCTAAAAAATCAGTTTCATTTTTAATGAAAAAAATAAAATGCCCAGGTCTGAGTTTTAAATTTATTGAGATCTTACCCTAAAAACAGACAACTTTAGGGGAGGAGTAATTGTGGAAAGGGCATTAAGAGCTAACCCCTCTCAATTAAGAACTTTTTGAAAAGAGTAATCTACAAGAGGGTCTTCCTTTTTTAGCATAAATTAGGTGTGAAATAGCTCGTGTGAAAATATTTGTAGCATTAACTAAAAATGAATATTCAAGAGAAATAAAAATATTTTTTTTAATTGCCGCTATATGTAGAGTCTATTGAATCAGTAGAAGAAAAATTAAGAGTGAGCCGTGCACCGATAAGTTCCCGAGTCTCTACATCACTCCCACCCATCGCATTAAAAATTTATATTTTTCTTTATTATTTGAAATTCCTATCTATCGGGATCCCCGTTTATTTACCCTAAGTGCTTCCGTGCACGAAGACACACACCTCAAACCCAACCGGCCTCTGGCCGTAGCCATCTACCGGCACCCCGTGAAGTTATATTAATTCCTATCTCTCACTCTTCCTTGTGTATTCATTTCTTTATTTCTGGTTCCACTCGGTTCCCTTTATCCAACCTTTTCTATGCAAGGGAGGATGTCCTAGTTTTGAAGAGGGACTCCCTCAGCACCGGCGTGTAGCTTACCCCTTTCGAAGAATGCATCGCTGAGAAGGAACCTTCTTTACGTCCCTTCCACAGGACGGGATGTCACATCAACTCGCTCTCCTCGTAGTTTTCTAGGGGCTATTGTGATGAGATCCAATATTCCAATCCAGTGCCTGCTTGAGGATTTGTTTACATTAAATAAATATTTTTATTTAATGAAAAAACCCCGCAGGGCTGGGATTCGAACAGGGGTCTTCCTTGTAGAAGCCAACACAACGAATATTATTTTTTGCTGTTTTCAGATATAATATTACGTTTGCAAACTATAGAACTTGGATTTTTGAGACATGGGTCAAATTTTGTTCATATTTTTTTTAGTTCTAGCTCGTGGGTCACTAATGCCCAGCGGAGGCGGAATTGCAGCGGAGATAAATTTAAAATTTTTAATTTTTCTTCCTTCACGTGCATCTTTTTTAGGTGAACTTCTGTGAGTAGCAAGCAATCGTGGGTCAGTTAAAAAGCTTGCGCAGGTCAGTGTCTAAACCACGGGCCGGGCCATCACTGGTATAGAACTACACTATACATAGATATTCGTACTTTTACCAGTAGTGTGTTGCGGAATTTTCGACTTACTTAAAATGTGTCGCAGCTACAAATAGTTTGAGAAACACTGGTCTATTGAATTGTATTTATTTTATTTCAAATAACAAATTATTATTATCCTATTATTACAAAAAAAAAAAAATGTTTTTTCCCTTCTCTCTCCCTTTAATATTAGAAATTCTCTTTGGTTGCTTAGAAAGGATTTAGATAATTGACTTGGGGACAAGAACAAGATAGAGATAGAGAGAGAGAGGAAAGGGATTCCAAGTTGATTAGCATCGCTTTGGTTTTGTCTTTGGAATTAGAATCAAGCAACCAACCCACACATAAGATAGAAATGAAATGAAACGGATTCAAACTTTAATTGAAAAAAAAAAAAATTAGTTATAACTAAAGCCCGGATTTTTATGCAGCAAAAACCCCTAAATATGCCATATAATATGCAGCAAAAGTATTAAAATATAACAAAAATATCAAGTAAATGGCTTCTAATTAAAGGTAAAAAAATAAAATGTTTAAATCATGATTTCTACTGAAAACTATTCATGTTTTATTTTTGGAAGGAAATAGAAGTAAAAACAAAAATAAAAAATAAATTTAATGTAAAAAAACAGTAATAAAATAAGTAGTCCTACAGTAATATTTGTTAATTTATTTAACAAAATAAACACATTACAAAAAAATCGTAATATTACTCGAAACTAACTTTAAATTCCCAGTAGTAGTGGCTGAAAGTATAATTAATATTGAGGACAATAAGACAGCCGAAAGCAATTAAATATAGCTATTTCTTTTTTCGCTTTTTTAAATAATTGTCGAAGTTTCGGCCTAATTTTCCGGCCTTCATCAGGAAAAATGTTTGCCTCGAGCTTAGACTCTTGGCAACTCCTGACATACTGTTGGTGCGAATATTCCCAGAAAGGGCGGACAGGGGGGGGGGGCCCCATTTTTAAATTAAAATTTAGCCCCCTCAGATAGCATGACTTCTAGTCGAATTCTGGTTCAAGAGACACTCCAAATAAAACTTTTGTCGAAATATATAAAAGTCCAAAAAATATTAAATACCGGTATCCAAATTTATGCAATAGTCACCAAATATGGAAAAATATGCAATATAAAAATTTGAACCATAGTCCCAAGGGGGCATGATTCGGATGGAAAATTGGTTCCGGGGCGTACATTTTAGCAAATAAAATATGCAATTGCATAGGACTAGTTATCACAAAGGACCTGAGTGTGTTCCTTCTAGACCAGGATCCCGGGCCCATTTTTACAAGTTATTACTAATTTTGCGTGAGTACCTTCAATTTTGATGAGACGACCAACTTTTTCTCTTATAACAATTCTTGATTGTGGTAGCCTTCAGGAGTAGCAGGGATATAATATTTCAATTTGACAATTCTCAAAAATTTATTATTATTTATGGGTTTTTTCATGAAATCTTAAGAAAATTATTAACATTATTATTGAAAATAAAATATTGTCCTACAAAATATATGATTAGATCAAAGAGTCTCCCCCTTCCAACATGCCCAATCATCCCACAGAGGGAATGAAAAAACCCATAAATAATAATAAATTTTTGAGAATCGTCAAATTGAAATATTATATTCCTGCTACTCTCTCATGTTAGCTACTACAATCAAGAATTTTTTTGTAAGAGAAAAATTTGGTCGTCTCATCAAAATGAAGCCTCTCACGAAAAATTAGCTTGATAGTAATAAATTGTAAAAATGGGATCCTGGACTATTCTCTGGGAACTTCAACCTAACCTACCCTACTTATTAATTATTTCATATAATTCTTACATTTTATTATTGCGTTATGTTTCTGTTGGTTGATTTTAGTTATGAATTTCTAATCTTTCGTCTGCTATCTACTTTATAACAATATCTCTCTCTTCTAGTAATGTTTCTTTGATTGTGAAATATTGTTATGGTGAATAATTATTTCGTTATCTATTGTTGATTTTAAAATAATTAGCTCGTTAAAACTTAAATATATTAAACGCATTTTAATTGAACAATTGCTATTTAATTAGCATACATATTTAAAATATCATTTTTTATTATGTCATATTTAAATAAAAAAATGAATGCAATACTTTCTGTCTATATATTACATATATAGGTAAGAGAGAAAGTAAAAATGAGCTAAGAAATTTTATCCCTCAAAAAAAAAACGGAAAAATTAATATACTAGGTACATATAAAGAAGGATTGAAACCTCATTCGTTGCGGTTATGTCAAGTTCAACAAAACTTGGGTTGCTGATTCCTAGCAATCAGGGTGTGGAACGTCCCCCTGTAGACCTTAGTACTCTGTATTTAAAAAAAAAAAATTATGAAATAAATAGAAATTCTACACGGTCATATATATAATTGTATAATCCTTGACCTCAGCAGCCGAGAGGGTAAATACAATTAAAAAAATATTTATACCAATAAATAAACAAATTGAAACATATCATTCAAGTAATTTTCTAATTAATTAATTTTATATTGATAAAATTTTTACCTAATCTATTGTGTATATTCTGAATGTGTTAGATTGGATTAATTTTTTTTTTTTAAATTTAACTCTCAAAAATGTTGATTATTCCATGTTTTATGAAAGAGGTTAATAAATTTAGGTTGGTTGATTTTTATCTTTTATTCAACACGTTTTTATAATAATATATATATTTTAATATAATACGAGTCGTAACATTAGCCTCCCAAAATTTCAAAGCTCATACCCCCAGGGGGGCCGTTAAATTTTTTTTTTGCCCCTTTCTTTTTTTTTTGGGGGGGGCCCGGGGGGGGGGTTGCCCTCTGCGGCCCGCGTGTCCTGCAGGAGAAAATTTTTGGGGGAAAAAAAAAAAAAAAAAAAAAAAAGGGGGGGGGGGGGGGGGGAAAAAGGGGGAGTGAGCCCACTCTAACTACCTACAACCCTTTTAAAAATGGTATTAGCTACGCCATGTGTTCAAAAAATATTAAAATAAATATTTTCGTTTACTAATTTTGAGTCTTGTGCCATACACAAAAAGGTAATTGAATAATTTTTAAAGATAATTTAGTGCTTGTTCGCTCGCTCCTTATCATCATCTCTAACTAAATCTCTTTATAAAGCCATCGTTCCACCCCATTTGTTTATCTAATGACGATGTTAATGTAAATCCATTAGAATGAGGAGTGTTTATGAATTCATTCTTCAAAGCATCATCATCTTCCATTAAAAAAAAAGTGTACCACTGAATTAAACAAAAAATATTGTATAATTATTTAATTAATTGAAAAAAATACAGATCTACAATTTTAGTGTAAAATAATCATCCATTTGTAGAGTATATGAGAAAGTTTAGGTCATTTCTGAAATTTTTTTTATTCAATTTATTTTTCATATAACCTCAACTCTTTTTTAAATCTTTTTTTTTTATTATTATTTTCTATTCTTATAAGATTTAAATACTTTTAAAAAAATCTGCCACTTGAATTTTTTAATTAAATTATTAATTTCAATGTTTTTTTCCATTATTTTTTTAAGAGATTTCATTTTTCTAACCTCACTTTTATTTCATTGTTGATTTTTAAGATTTAAATATCTAACCTAACTCTTTGATTGTTGATTTTTTTTTTTAATTAAAAAAAAATATTTAGATTCCATTTGTTTTATCTCAACATCCTTTTTTTCTCTTATTAATAATCAATAATAATTTCTCACACTTTTTCTTTCTTTGAAAAAATAAATCTAAATTCAGATCAATCACACACACAGACTGTATTCTTTCCTTTCCCTTTTTTTAACAGGTATTTTTGCTTTTTCTTTAATATTAAAAAAAATCTGAATTGTAAATCAAGAAAATATTTAAATTTTTCGTGCTAATATATCATTCATGTTGTTGTTGTTGTTGTTATTCGAAATTAAAGACAAAAGAACTCGTTAACCTGTTGTTGTTGTTGTGGGTGGTTCTATTTGCGCTTGGGTGACCCCCTGCAGCTTCCATTTTCTCTCTTTTTTTTTTTAATTAACCCTTCTGGCTCTTCAAGTGGTTGTTTATTCCCTTTCTAATTAATAACCAAACGACCCTTGAGAGTTTTTTTTTTAAATTTCAAGATGTTTTCATAAAATTCAATTAAAATATCTATATTAATGTGTGTGGGGGAGGGAAGTTATTTAATTTTTAGTTCCGTACTTATTATTTATTTATTTTTTTTAATAATAACTGACAATCAACAAAAAAATTGATTTTCTATTGAAGTGTTCTAAAAAAAATCTTTCACTAAAGAGATTTTTAATCAATTTTCCCCACCTCTTGTGTAGTAGTTAGAGTTGTTGACACTTAACATCCTACCGGTAAATTTTTTAAAATTAATTTCGAAACCAATTCCATTCAGGGAGTTGGAGTATTTTGCAGTCTCTTTTTACACATGGGTGATGGAGTAAAAAAAAAAAAATAATTCTATTATTGACGTTCTGAATTTATACTCGTGACGTGGCTTTTGTGATGATACTGAAAAAATGTATTATTACTTGCTTTTTTGGGGTTTTTTCTTTCCCCATTGTTATTTAGATAACAAAAATCTTGTGCAGACCTTTTCTGATTGAGATAACTAAAGAAATTAATGAAATAGAGTTGAAAAAATGAATAGTTTTTTTTTTAAACACACACTTTTTTCCATTCACACTCACACTCACACAGATATGCATACAGTCTTTCCGGCAACTTAGGTCATATAAGACTTTTACGATAACTGTTGTTAATGAATTTATTATCTATTGGGGGTCCAGGCATTCTTATTTAATATTTTTAATGTTAATTGTTTATTTTTTTTAATTAAATATTGAACGCTAAAGGAGCCAACTTTACATTGTAGTATTCGCTGACTTTTTTTTAGAAAAAGGCTCGCGTCTGCTACACTTAAGAATATCCACTTTCTTAACAACTTGCAGTGAACTCCTGGGTCTTTCGGTGAAATGTTAGGTTCTATTTTATATATCGACGCTCTAATTAGCAAAGTGCCTAACTCCACTTTTTTTCGAAAATTTATTTTTTTTGTATTTTCTGTTGAAATATATCATTATCCTTATGCCCTGAATTGGGTAAGAGCGTAATTCAAATTTTTTCAGGCCGAAAAGTTGTCGCACGAAAAGAATTTAACAGTGGCTCTAACAATGACAATGAAATGTTTTTTGGCTCTCCTGAAAAATAAACAAAAATGGAGTTAGGCACTTTGCTAATTGGAACGTCGATATAAGATATTCAACAACTTCCAGGGAGCCCCTGGCCTATGGCGGCCCATGTCTTTCTCTTATTTAATCAATCTTCATTGTCTAATAATGTTCTATTTACACTGTGTAAAACGATTCCAAGATATAAGTCTATTATTCAACCTGTCTCGCTTTTTTGCTTTTTTTTAAGGCCAGTCTTTCTTTCTCTATCTAGAGAAATGACATTTGTTGAAATTATCTCTTACAGAAGTAGTCGGTACTTGAGCCATTTTTAACAACTGAAGTGGTCGGGCGCAGATAGTGCTATCCCGCAAATAGTTCTGAGATATTTCAATTTTAAACTTTGGAAACAATAGTTAGTTTTTGGGGAAATTTTTTTTTTTTGCTACTTACTGTCAGATCACTCTAATGGCAATATCAGGCTGAGAAACAAACTGTACAATTAATACAGACAGACCTTTGCTCAATTGATAGTGCTAAAAAGTCGGTTTTGTTATAATTGTGGGTTAGTACTATCTGCAGCCGACCCCTTCAAATGTGAGAAATTAAATTCTATCAAGAAAATGTATGGAATGTTGAATTATGGAAAAATGATTTTGACAAAATAGGCTTACGTAAAATAAAATTACACCTCTCATACTCTCCCTAGCATGCAATGTTTCTCTCCCTCTTTTTCTCTCTTCCCCCTCACACTCTTCCACTTTTAAATAGCCGGCTTTTCAGTGAGTCAGTTGAGCACTGAGCTCCTCTCCTATCTCATCTGTGTGTGAATGCTTACTTACACTCCGTCTATCTGTGTTTATATGTTTTGTTTGTATTTTGATTTTGTGTGTGCATAAAACACAACAACTCGGGCTTGGCAAGCAGCAAGTGTGTGCTTCGGAAAAATCGTGTTGTTTGTATATTTATTTTATCGCATATATACAGGATGTTGGTTCGCCATCAGAGAGAAAGAGAGATATATATACCCACGCATGCGAGATGGTCTCTTCCTTTTAATAAAAACCCAACACTCACTATTAAAAATACGATTTCTATTCAACTATAAATAGTTAAGGGGAAAAATTAAATAAAATAGTTAACCAGGATTATTTTTTTGAAATATAATATGTTTTGTGAATTGTATTATTGAAAGTCTTCTGGAGTGGAGCCCAAGATTCAAGGCCTTTATATTGATCACTTATCGCTCCGGATATGTTGGAGATCCAACTTATATTATTATAAAACACTTAATATATTGATATTTTTCAACTCCGAAAAAATAGACTATTAATTAAAATTAGTCTTGTTAGGGAAAATAAAGGAGAAATTAAAAAGCCTTTCAAAATTTTTTTTTGATCTTCCTCTATCTATAATAATTTTTGATGTTATTATTTAAATGATTACGCAATTGTATTCAGGTATAATTGACCTCAATTAGGCTATCGTAGACCATTATATTAATTATTATAGATAATATTATTCTAAATTACGAGAGTTTTTGCATAATTAATAGTTAAAACTTAAGGAAATCAGTAAACTATTACATACTAGTACATTTGATTTTTTTAAAATTTGTTTAAAGTCTTTTTTGGCATCTAACCCCGTCCCTATTTATTTCAAATGATTGGTAGCTAATTCAAATACATTTTTCTCATTTGGGACGGGAAGCGAACCCGGGACATTACATGAAGCTAATGACATCTCACTGAACTACGGATCACGGGCTATATAATTATTTAAGGGGCGAGTCTCGAAAAACCGTTATTACCCGTTTCAGAAGCTGGTTAATATAGGCGGCAAGAGATGGCGTTAGTTCCGCCCATAGGGAAACAAGCAATTTACTCCATTTCATTTGAAAGGTTCCAGCAAATTAATTAATTATTCTTTAACACAATGATTACTAATTTAATTATATATAAGATATAGACTAAATTTTTTTAAAAATATCTTTTATTTAATTTGATTAATCTAAAAAAAAAAATTCGAGAATCAAAAAAAGGGCGTCTATAAGTTATAGATATTTTAAATTAAAAAAAAAATTTGACGTCGATAGCTTCAAAATTGTGGCCACTGGAACCTCTCAAAATCAGCACCTCGAGACGCGCACCTTAAACAAATATCCGGATTTAACTCAAATAAAATGCCAAATTTTAAATTTCTTAAATAGTTTACTGTTGGACATTACGGTGAGATTGTCAAAAAAAGCTTTTTTTTTTCGGATGGATGTTTTTATTCACACTCTCTCTCTCTCTCTCTCTTACTGATAGGAAATATGTATTAAATATATAGTCGTATATGGAGTCTGACGTGAATGCACGTGTCAATTGGCAACCGGAAATGAAAGAGAGGTTGTTGCGGTTCAAGAGAGAGAGAGCCCATATGGTGCATTATTATTTATCTATCTTTTGTCCTTTTTTTTTTCCTTCTGATGACACTTCTCATCTCCCCTATCAAATTTATTCCGTTGCATATAGGACTTCCTTATATTTAAATTATCTCCCAAGAAGTTGACGCTTTCTGTTAATTAGTATTCGTTTGGGTCCACATAGTTTCTCCTTTTATACACAAGCTTCTTTAGAATCCGTAATGAACCGAGATCTTTAATTTTGTATTCAATATTTTGTGAATTGTATTATTGGAGGTTTTCATGAGTTGACCCCAGGATCTCCAAAATGCAAGTCTTCGCCTACCCCCTAGATAAGTGTGAGATCCAGGGTTCTACCCTCTGGATTAACTGCTTATTCTAATTACAAATTTACTTCAAACTCACATTTTACTCTTCTCCTTCGTTTCGGTCTTGGTTAAGACCATTTTCTGGACAAAATAAAAATTGTAATAAATAATTGAAATATAACCAGAGAATATTAACATGTATTTGGCTTTGAGATAAGTCCAGACATTGACTTTCTAGCATTTCACTTTCATGAATAATAACATCTTAATTATAATTGTTAATGTCTAAACGGCATTTCCTTAAATATTTAGAATCACTAAAATTGAGTGAATTTTATTTGTTATTCTCGAAATAGAAATTCTCAAAATTCACTTTTTTTCATTGTAATAAATAGTACTAAAAACGATACTTTCCTAATTATTATATAGGCCTATACATATAACGAGTGGCAATATTAAACCACACCCATGTGTTTTGCATGTAATTGTTTCATTTTTTTTTAATTTATTAGAAATCGGACTTTTTACCAACCAAATTGTTTTTTAAAAAAATATTGAAAAAATTTTTTTTTTTTTTTTTCTCTTTATTCTCGGCCTTCTAGCGTTAGCTATTCGGCCCCTTCTTGTATACAATACAATATGTTTACAAAAAATTAAGGTATATAATAAAATATATCAAACATAAATGTCTCTAAAAATATACACTATATAACAAAAGTCACTATATAAGTTACACTGTATAAGAAACATTTTACAAAGAAACTCAATATCTAAAATACAAGCCTCTAATGAAAAATTTGTAATAGAATATTTTGTGATTCTAGTGTAGAAGTTTTCATCTTTTTTATGGGTCATCATAGGCGCCAACTCAATGGGGTCCAAAGGGCTCGAGCCCCCCCCCCCCAATCTTGAGGAAAGAGGGCCCAACCCCCCCCCCAGAAAAAACGCTTTAAAAGGTCAAAGAAGGCAAAATCTTAAAACACTTAACCCGTTCCCCAGCGTCAATAATTTTTAAAAGTCAGCGTCCATGTGGGTCATTCCATGTCAAATCATCCAGCCCTGTAACCCACCATCTCAGATTTGGATGAAATTTGTTTTATTTGTTGTTTTTACCATCCTTAGTAAGAATCCAAAATTATATAGTACAATATTTCTAATACTTTTTGAGAAAAAAAAAGTTGAAAAAAATGAGCTTGGGAAGCATTTCCGAGTAGTGGCGTTGAGGAGGGGGGAGGGCTCTGATTTTTATACAATTTTATATTATTCTAAATCTAAGAGTATATAAACCGTACAAAATTAAACAATTAATTTAATTAAATATCTTTTGACCAAATTTGAGTACCTATTTGTAAGTAAATTTTAAGAAAAAAAAATTTGCCCCTTCCAACATAAGCTGAAATTAGGACTGAAATATTCAGAAAAAGATACAGATTTAGATAAAAAATAAATTAATCATAAATTTGTATATTAACCTCCCCCCCCCCCCCATAAAAAAAGTACCCAAACTCAGTTTTTATGAGAAAATTGTGCTTTAATTTTGTCACTATACTAAGCAAGGGAGAAAAAGAAAAACAAATGTCAGCCAAAAATTGAATATAATTTGTTTAAGCGCTATATTTTATAAAAGACAATAGCTTATTAAACCCTCTAAATAATGATATTGATCATCTCACCAAGTTTTAAAGATGATATTAAGTTAAAATAAAAAAAAGTAAACTTTATTTATTTATTCCACGTAAAATAATCAAATCTGAAATTGATCCCTTGGGAGACTTAAAAAAAAAATACGATGGGTAATAAAATCGAAATTAGATGATGGTGTGTCCTCCATTAAGAGACTTTGCGAAGTAGAAGGGGTAAGAAGGTTGGCAGGTAGTGGGATGGATTGGGGAGGGGGGGGGGTAGAACTCATCTGTGACTCATTCAAGACTTCTGATTCCTGTTGACCTTGGCTTTGCTTTCTTCAACTGGCGCCTGCTTTTATTCTCTCTCTCTCTCTCCCCCCTCCTTATCTCACTCCCTCTCCCTTTTAGAAAGAGAATTTCCGGAATGAAAATCAAATGAAATATTTCACATATAATGTTTTGAATTTATATGAACAGAGAAATAGAGAGATTTAATTTCAAAGTAACCTCCTACTCTTTATACTGGAATTTTCTATGTAGGAGGGGAGTTAAAGTCTCGGTGAAATAGTTTATTCCATTTTGATAAATAATGAATTTTTATAAATGTATAAATATTTAAAATGATATAAACAGTTCCATCTTAAAAGGGGAGAGATCACTACAACCCTATACATTAACTTTAACCTAAATCATAAATTCTAAAGAGGCAAAATTTATTTTTTTATTTTGAAGGAGTCTGTGACTTACGGCTGCTTTCCTCCCTGTTTATCTAATCTTTTTTTGTCTTTTATTATTATTATCAAAATCACACTCCTTAATATTATACAAGTTCGGTTCGGATCTGGGGACAATAAACACCCCTCTAAATAAACTAAAAATCGGCTCAAGAAAAAGTATAAATATGCAAATTTTCTTTTTTACTGAGGCAGACTTTCGGAGGATTGTTCTGTAAAAAAAAAAAAAATAATAATAATAAAAGCAAATTTGCAATTCACAAGTTATGTTTAGTACCTGCCACAGATTTTTGACTCTAAATATTTATATTTTAGAATCTAAATGCTGAGTTCATCCTTTTTTTTTTAAAGTAATTATCTATTTTAAAATAATTCATTTCCTTTGCAAAATAAATTTTCCGCTTGAACTTCCGGATTGGGATTCTCATTTATCATTTGATAAATAAGAAAAGAATCCAAGAGAAAAGGATAGAACAATAATTCAAATATTTATTTACTTATATTAGAATACATCTGAATTTTAATCCCTCCCCTACAAAAAAATTATATTGAATTGGGAATGGTCTATTTATTTAAATATTGTTCACGTTAATCCGTACTCACTGCGGTTCTAATGTCTTCCCAACATCATAAAATGCAGTGCTGAATCCTGTTGTAATACCTCCATTTTAATGAATGCTAATTTTCGTGATATTTTAAATGACATTTGTTATTCCGAACATGTCCGTCAATTAATTATTCTGATTACCTGAACCCAATATAATTAGATACAAGCGAAAAAAAAGTAATTTTTTAAAATTTATAATAATATTTCTAAATTAAATTTTTTTCTCCCCCTTGGCCATAGTGAAGAGGTGGAGATCTCCCCTCTTGTGCTAGTGGTCAACAATGTTCCCTCTAATTTTTTGTGACTAATGTGCGCACTTTTTTTAGGTGTGTGCAGTTTTTTCCAAAATAAAAATTTTATATGGATTTCATATGCAGGTGCATATTATTTTATTTTCTGCACGAATTTTGTGTGCGCGAATGTAATATTCATATGCACTATGTTTAAAATTTATGTGCTCACAGCTTAGAGGGAACAACACTGGTGGTTAAGGATTCGCTTCACTTCCTGAGTGTGATAATATTTGTATAAATTATATTGGTTACCAATTAATTTAGAACAATAGTCTAAATGGCTACGTCATTATTTATTTTGATTATTTAAATAAATAATGACAGGAAAAATATTTATAAATCTTTTTCGAGCCCCCGGGTGTGGCGAGTAGGTAGCGTGCCTACCTTCTATGCCAAACGTCGCGGGTTCGGACCCAGGCAGTCCGATGATTTTATTTAAGCCATCTGGATACCAGATGGCTTAAATAGAAATGCCTGAACCCATAATAGATAATATTATATTACAACGGTTATCGTCAAAGTCTTAAATGGCCTAAGTTGCCGAAAAGACTGTGTGAATGTGTGTGTGAGTGTGAGTGTGAATGAGAAAAAAGTGTGAATGTTTAAAAAAAAAAAAAAAAAAATCTTTTTCGATATTTGATGCTATTTGATTGGTACAGTACCACTCAGAGGGTCCCCTCTAGTGAGTACAGCACGTGAAATGCGACCATGAGTTTCCCGAGCTAAGGCTGCCATTTCCTTTATGTCAGCCATTTTTTTCCCTTTTTTCATATCAAGCGTCAGGCCGTGAGACGGCTTGCTTTTCTCTCGGTCTCATTTCTTTAGAAATTAATTTTACCGACCCCACATAAGAAAAAGGCCAAGATAGAAGAAGTTCTAAATTGATTGGTAATCAATATAATTTAGACAAACATTCGCTCAGAACGGGAAGCGAAACCCGACCCTCTTTTTTTGTTCATTTTGTTTACATTTTGGTCCGTCCTTATTTATACAAATTAATTGGTAGTCAATATAATTCAAATTGTTTTAGTTGAGCGAGAGAAGAAGGAACACGATTGCCAGCATCCGGGCTTTAGGGCGCGACCTCGACAGGGGAGGAAAAAATGTTGCGTGACAAAATGTAATGCTGAGAGGCATTGAGGGTACGGAGCATTTCTAAAAAAAAATCTTTAATTTCAAAAAGGGCTACTGAATAGCCAGAGAGGTCTGGATTTTAATAAATTGAACATTTCTTATACCTCCACTGAATATTCTAAATTTAAGTTTTTATTTATTCTGTAATGTATTTTGAATTCATTTTTTTTTTCTTTTCTTTTTCAAATTCTTCATTTGTCAGCAAGAAAACTAAAAAGCGTGTCAAGAAATTCATCTCTTAAAATAATTTAATAATAAAATAGCAAATGGGGACGGAGAAGGTTCTCAAGGGATAGAGAGGGTCAGGCGATAAAGCTAGCTGGTCTGCGTCTGATGGTCAAAAGACTATAAAATAAAATCACTGAAAGCGATAAACTTTCTTGCTTCTGGTCCGAGTGTGTGAGAGCGAAGAGGCTCATATCAAAAACGAAAAAAGAAAAAAAAAATGTGATTTTGGCCAAGATTAGCAGGTCATTTGCGCCAGCCAAGAATAACGCCTCGTAAAAAGCCAAACAAAATTTTTGTAAGAATATTCATCACCAGCAAACATTGACACTATGTTTATTTATTCATTATTTTATATGACCTAGTTTAAATATTCTTTATTGGATAAATTTTTTGCTTTCTCTTACCTATGTATATATGTAATATATTTATATAGAGAGAAAGTATTGGATTCATGTCAAAAATTCGTTGTCGAATTTTTGATGGATATACACGTTTTAAGGTTCCCTGAATCAAAAAAGTGGTCTGTCTGTGTGTGTGTTTGTCTGTGAACAAAATATCTCAAGAACGAAAAGAGCTAGGTGGAGAAATTTTTTATTATAAGTTAGGCATCCCCCTGGCACGTGACACGAAGCTTTTGAACCCAAAAGTACTAGTACTTTACTGATGTACTTTTTCAGTTATTTTCTATTTTCTCAAAATTCGCTCCAACGATTTTGTTTAAAATTCATTAATCAATTATTTTTTAGATGCTCTTTAAAATGTATTTTCTTATTTTGCTCTTTAAATCTTTTGAAGCACACTTTACTCTTGTACTTCAAAGGAAAAACAGGAGACATGGTTGCTAAAATATAAATATTTTCCCATGTTTATAAAATTTTATTATACCTTGAATTCTAATATATCTGCGGAAACTAAATATACTCGACACAAAAAATCTGGTGTGACAAGCACGATTTTAAGCATGAAGGAATAGAGCTATGAGGTTGAAATTTTATATTCAAGTTAGACACCTTCCTTGAGCGTGAAAATAAGCTTTTAAACAAAATCGGCCAAAAAGTACCAGTACTTTACTGATGTACTTTTTCTATTTTTGTCGATTTTCTCAAAATTAGCTCCAAAGATTTTGATTAAACATTCAAAAATCAATTATTTTTTAGATGCTCTTTAAAATGTATATTCTCATTTCCTCTCAAAATTGTTTGAAATACACTTTACTCTTGTACTTCAAAGGAAGGATAGGAGAAATGGTTGCCACGATAACATAATATAAATATTTTCTCATGTTTATAAATTTTTACATCTTGAATTCTAATATATCGGCGGAAACTAAATATACTCGACACAAAAAAATCTGGTGTGACAAGCACAAAACACAATTTTCGATTACCGAAGGTAAGAGAAAGTTGTGTGCAATGTCACACCATATTTTTTTCTTAATCAATTAACCAACAAGTAGTCACATTTTTCAAAAAAATTTTTTTTCATAAATCAAAAGTTTTTTTTTCCTGATTTCATTGTTATAATTCATTGCTAAATAAAATTAGCCTTAATTGAGTTAGTTGTATTGTCGTTATTTCTTCTACCCCCGCAATTCTTTCCCTATTTATTTCATTCATTCATTCTTTTCTCTTGAATGAATTTCGTTTTCAACTTAAATCATTATAGAAGATGAAAAAAATATACAATTCAACTTTACATTTTATATGTATACAAGAATAAATAAATAAGTAAATAAAAGAGTTGTTAATTCTAAACTTTTTTACTCTTAAAATTTATTTGGAAAAAAAAATAAATAAATAAAACTTTCTAGAATATTTTTCTTACATATATTTGCATAATCAAATTAATTATTTTTTTTGACTTTAAGCTACAACAACAACAACAAAACAAAGTTTTGCTCTTTTATTAAGAAAATATATGAAGAAAGAAATTTAAATTTGCTATTAAATTTGATGATAAAATGAAAGTTGTGTACTGTGCGATCATCACACCAGATTTTTCCGTTTGTAGACAACACTTTTTAATTGAAAATGAATGAATTTCAAAAATACGTTTTCAAGTTAAATTCGTCTCTGAATCTTCATTTTGCTTTTGGGATCCGTTTTGTTTGCACCACCCTAATAATCTGTCCAATTAGAGCATTCCCCTAGGCCATTGTTTCTCCAAGTATGGGGAAGGGCGCTTGCATTCTCAAGGGGTCCCCGCATGTTTGCAAAATGCTACATATTCATGACGTGTGATATCGTCATACTAACGATCACTAGAACCTGTCTGCCTAATTGTTTATATTACGAAGTCTACTTACTTACTCTCAAGGGTATGTGTGTTATTTTATATTTCTCAATTTCTATTGGAATTGCCGCAATTACTTGCAAGACACGTCCATTTTCATTCTGCATTGCTTTCTAGTTATTGGATTTGTCATTTTGGTGTTTATTCCAACCACACCATACTCTCTGTCATTATAATGTGTCATTTTAGTGTTTATTCAAGCCTGTCTTTTGTCTTCTTATAAAATACCCTTTATGTGTTTGACATATGAATGAAATGGCGTTTACATTTACGATGATTGCTATAAGGAAAGGGAATTTCATTACTGTCTATTTTAATAAAATAAAAATATTCACATTAATTACAACATTTCACTTAACATTCATCAGATCTGAAGTCAATTTTCCAAACCTTGGAAACATTAAAATGAATTTAGATTCAACTCTCTTATTTCTTTTTGTCTTTCCCATAAAGCCCGTCGTACACGAGGACATTTTTAAGCAATTTCTGGCGACATTTCTTGCTCCATAAAAATGTCTTGAAAAAATGGCCTGAATTTCTAGCTTGAAAAAAACCTGTCATACACGAGGACATTTGTATTTTTGGGGCCAATTCTGCGCAGAAACGTGCGCAGTTTGAAAAATTTAAACTGACAGCTGAATCAAAAACTTTTTTAGGTTAAAACTATAAGAGGCCCTTAATATATATAGAAATATATATTTATTAATAAAAAAAATATATGGACATACCTCTTTGGAAAAAATAAGCTATGAATTGTTTTTTAATATCTATACAAAGGATTTTTGGTTTCTTTAGGTAAATAATAAATATTATATGCACAATGAAAATTTTATTTATTTAAAATTTTGTTAATCATAAAACTAAAATATAAAGAAATGAATGCATTCATATATTATACAAAATATAACTTGATTGTGATTTCCAAGCCTGAATATTATGGTTTATAACCATCTGAACTGAATGTTCAGTCGAAAATAAACCTGCAACCAAAAAACTACCGTGTTTTATTTTATTAACTATCAACATCTCAGTTCATCATAAAAAACACTTCCACAATATAAATTTAAATCATAAATGTTTGTTCAAATTCATCTAAAATAAATATTTTAGTTATTATCAAAGATTATATTCCAAATGAAAATTTAAATAAATAATAGTTATTTAAAACAAAGTATTCATTTACCTTGTATAATATAATATAAATATATAATCTAGATATTGCTCGCTTTTGTTATAAACTATAATTTCAAAAAAGAACTGCAAAAAATATATTTTTATTAATTATTATATTCAAAGTGGAATTTAAATAAATAATAATGGAATTTAATAATAATTTAATTTAATAATTAATTCTTACCTTAATTTTATTTTCCAAATGAGGTGTGTCTATATATTTTATATTTTTATGATAATTTGACAATATAATTATTTTTAAAGATCTGTCAACTGCTGTCAAAAAGTGAAAATTCTAGGTTATGATGACAACAAATTTCCAAAAAGCGGTGTTGCCAGATATGGTCGATTTACTGCGCACCCTCTTGCGTCGAATTGGCCCAAGAAAATAGAACACGGGCTATTTTTCTGGCGCGATCAGACAACTTTTCGTCATACACGGAGACATTTTTCTTGGACCGAGAAATGTCTTCAAACGGCCATTTTCGACGCGTTTGCGTTTGTGCGCATTCTGATTGCGCTGATTTGGCTCGAAAAAATAGGAACAAACATTTTTTTTCAAGCCAATTCCAATTCCAATTCCATTTTTGCTGTCATACTACGAAGACAATGGTGCCAGAAATGTCGCCAGAAATTGCTTAAAAATGTCCTCGTGTACGACCAGGGTAAGATATCAAAAATGAGAGATAAGCCTTTTGAAATTTGTAATTCAATTATTTAAAAAAAAAAAAAAAATTCATTCAAAATTTTGAACAACTTTTGGAAAATGGGAAATAAAATACACCCATGCTTTAAAGTTTTTTTCCTCTTTTAAATGTAATTTCTGAAGTGAGACTTCTTTACACCCGGTTCACTATAAAAAAAAATATGAATTTCTAAACTTTTTTCATATACTGTCTTGCTTGAATTTTAATATACCCAGTTTGTGAAATCAGTTTATTAAGTAAAAAAATATGAATCAAATTTAAGTAGCTTAAAAAGTATGATATTCTTAGTATGTAGTAGATGGTAAAAGCGTCATATATGAAGGGAAGAAACAAGAGCCCGAGTTCAAACCTCTCGAGGGATGTTTTTTTATAATTACTTTCATAAACCGGTTTTTTTTTTTTTATTAAAAAAACATTCACACTTTTTCTCATTCACACTCACACTCACACACACATTCACACTGTCTTTTCGGCAGCTCAGGCCATTTAAGACTTTAGACGATAACCGTTATTTATGAATTTATATATATTAGGGTCCAGGCATTTTTATTTAAGCCATCTGGTATCCAGATGGCTTAAATAAAATCATCGGACTGCCTGGGCCCGCGACGTTTGGTATATGAGGTTAGCACGCTAACCTCTACACCACGCCCCGTGGGCCATAAACCGGTTTATAAAACTTTTATTAAATTGTTTTTTGAGAGTTCATTATTTAATATATGAACTTTTCATATACCCGAATGTAAAATTCATAAACAGTTTATGTAACAGACTTCATATACAGATTTATGAATATCCCTTGAAAATTTTTAACAGTGTAGTGCATGTTTGATTCATACACCTCAAAGCACGAAACGCTGGGGTCAAGGTACACTATTAATATATATTTAAAAAACATGTATCTTTGTTGTTGTTGTTGTTACAGCTGCCAATGAGTCAGAGCCTCTTTTTTATGAGAGCCACCTTACTCACCGTCTGTCTGTTAGTCTGGAGATTTTTTTTTTCCCCCATTTTCTTCATAGCACCATAGGACTTTCTCCCTATTGATTGATTGTATCCCTTTTCGGTTTTCTCCTTTCTCCCTTAAGGACCTTTTCCCACCTCCTTCCTTCTTCTTCTTCTTGATTCTCCCTTGACGGAAATAACCTTTGCGGCATTGGCCAGTCGCCAAGCGCAACTTCTCCCCCCCCCACCCCCTTTTGCCACTACCACCACTATCTCCATCTATATTCGAAACAAACCTCCCTTACCACACATCACATCTCTAAATTTTTTATGCTTTTTTATCATAATCGTGGAAGAAAAAAAAAATCATAGTCCCGAAGGACCAAATAAAAAAAAATTCCCACTCGAGATCTGATCGGGAATATTTCGCATGATAATTTTAAATAGGCTTCTTTAAATTTTTCATAAACGCCCAACAATCTCACAAATAACATTAAATTTTTATTTTCTTTTCGGGTATATATTACATTTTATGTCAAAAAATAAAAAAAATGAAAATTTAGCTTTCAATTTTATCCAATTTGTTTTTATTCAAGTTTTATTGTTAGTGCCTAAACAATGGTCTTGTTTTAATAGATAAGAGCACTGCTGGTTTACCAGCAAGATTTCGTCATTGCACATCCATGTGCCTTCAAGAGAGAATTGTAATTGCAACAGAAATATTTAATTGTTTACTTTGAGGCGCACATTCTCCGATTTGTGGGATAAATAAAAAAAAGTCCAAATAATTTATAATAAAACAATTTTGATTTAAATTTTTTTGTTGTTAATAGGAATGTAAACTACTTTTTTGGATCCCTATTTGCTGATATTGGTATTCTTTTCGTAATGCAATAAAGTCTTCTAAATAATAAATAAAATCCTTTATAATAATAGAATCATATATTATTTATTATTATTCTAATTATTAATGACGTCATACGGTGATCTCATCCTTCTAGACGTCCAGGTATCCTTTGTTCGTTTTCCATCACTCATTTTTTTTTTCACCTGTGCACATTCATTTTCACTCTTATTTTATCCATTCTTTATAAAGAAGAGCTCATTAAGTGGACGTCATGGTCCAACATCCATCGACCCACATGGTTTAATTCCATATAAAACTTTAATCAATTTTAATTATTTATTAATTTTAAATGGATTGGTTGGTTTCTGGAGATCAAATAATTTACTTAAAAATTGTTTTTAGTGAAACTAACCTTTAATAAAAATATTTCACTTTATTTTTTTTTTTTTGTTTATAAATAACACAGGGAAATAGTAATTGTTGTCTGAGTATTTGAAGCTATTCCTGGGTATTTGGGTAGCGCTGATTCCAAAAATGCCATCAGTTTTACCCCATCAGGTATAGTTTTAGAGCTATAGAGAAAATTAAATTTTAATAGAAAATGTGCTTTAAAGCGGCTCTTATTTTGAATTACCTGGATTTTTTTAAGGCGTTACCCCTTAAAATTATGTAGAAAGTTATAATACATAATAAATTTTAAGTTACAGCCCAATCGGAGGTCATTTAGACGTGCCGCAAACGGCTAAATGTTTAGAAAAATCGAATTTTTTAACTTTTTTTTTTTTTTTTTTAACTGATTTTTTACTAAGGCACCTCCAAAAATTATTTATCCGTGAAAATCTGCTAATAATTAACGAAATTATAAACAAAACAGTTATCAGTCTGGTAAAAAAAAAAAAAAAAAAAAAACACTTTGGCTGCCTATCTTTTAGGCGCTTTGCTCTCTCTCGAACAGTAGAGCTCATAGGAATAAACTTATAAATATTTAGATTTATTTAATAATTTCGTTAAAAAAATACTTAACAGATTTTCACGAATGAATGATTTTTGGAAAGCTAAGAACCTATAGAATATGTTTTTTGCATTCAGGGATGGAAAAAATTGTAGTAGGGGTGTCCAAAGTAAAAAAAAACTTGAAAAATTCGTTTCTAAATGACCTCCAATTGGGCTGTAACTTAAAATGTATTATGTATTATAACTATCTACATATTTTTAGGGGGTGTCGCCTTAAGAAAATCCAGGTAATTCAAAATAAGAGCCGCTTTAGAGCACATTTTCTATTAAAATTTAATTTTCTCTATAGCTCTAAAACGAGACGAAATGGGGCAAATCTGATGGCATTTTTGGAATCAGCTCTACCCAAATAACCAGGGATAGCTTCAAATACCCCGGCAACAAAAAAAAAATCTTTTTTGTACCCCTGTGTAATTATTCTATTTCATGCAGAAAATTATCAATACGTTCTGTTCCTATACAAATATATACTGTATTTTTTAACAAAATTCGTTGTGTATTCGTTCTTGAAAAGTAAAAGAAAATAAATAACTACCATTCTAATATTTCAACTTGATTCTTAATTTAAAGGTCGACTTATAATATAATACTGTATAAATTTCGTTTCCCAGGATTATGATTTACTCTTCTAACATACAGATTGAATTTC
The DNA here is from genome assembly GCA_023213315.1 of Euborellia annulipes. Taxonomy (NCBI): domain Eukaryota; kingdom Metazoa; phylum Arthropoda; class Insecta; order Dermaptera; family Anisolabididae; genus Euborellia; species Euborellia annulipes. The sequence continues at coordinate 52,087 of JAKCPI010005949.1, forward strand.
TATCAATAACAACTTCAGTATTTTAATCAGGGGCGTATTTAAGGGAGGGGGGCGAGGGCCCCCCCCCCGAAATTTTCCAAATCTATATACATATATACGGGTAGTCTCTCTAAAAAAAAGTAAAATGATTTTCATGGCAGGGGGAAAAGCTTTGATTAGTCAAAAAAAAAATTTCCGCAGGAAAATTTTTGACTTCGGGCCCCCTCCTCCTCCCGAAAAAAATTTCTATATACGCCCCTGATTTTAATAAAAGCATTTCCATGCCATATTATTGTTTTTCAGACTCAGAAAAAATCCATTCATAATAGAAAATTTTTCACAATATTAATGCTTTTGTTTCTTTCAAAATAATTTGCCAAAAATTCTAATTAGTTTCACTCTTCTCTCTTTAAATAAGAACCAGACAAAAAATAAATATCTCTCCCTATTGCATTTATACAGTGTATATATTCAATTAATTAATTAATTGAATTAGAAAAAAGTGTTTAGGTAAAAGAAGAAAGTAATGAAGTGTTAGTTGAGCATCGATCAATGTATCTATCCGTCTGCCTGTCTGTCTCGAGGCCGTTTTCTAAATTAGATGTCTTCCTGTCTTTGAAAGAGATCAATGTCATTCCCAGGATATTTTTATAAAAAGAATTTAAAAATAATTTTTTAAGGATAATTGGATATTAAAAAATAATCGTAAGTGCAGAGTATTTAAAATAAATGACGTCATTTAATAGTCTGGACCACGCCTTGAGATCAGTAAAGTGGAAAGCCCACCCACCCTTTTAATTTTAAAAAGAAAACATTTGTTTTTATTATTATTTAGAATCTTAAGGTGTAATGGTCAAGGCAAAATGATGATACGCTTAAAAGCATCTCTTAATATTTTTGATTTAGGAAAAAATAGGGGGGAGGGAAATAAATATAAAATAATAAAAAAGTGCTTTTCTTTTTACTTTCTCTTACCTATGTATATATGTAATATATATATAGAGAGAAAGTATTGGATTCATGTCAAAAATTCGATGTCGAGATTTTGATGGATCTTCACGTTTTGAGGTCCCCTGAATCCAAACAAGTGGTTTTCGCGACATGGTCTGTCTGTCTGTGTGTCTGTCTGTGTGTGTGTGTGTGTCTGTGAACAAAATATCTCAAGAACGAAAAGAGCTAGGAAGTTGAAATTTTATATTTAAGTTAGGCACCCCCATGGGACGTGACACGAAGCTTTTGAACAAAATCGACCAAAAAGTACTAGTACTTTACTGATTCACTTTTTCAGTTTTTTTCGATTTTCTCAAAATTTGCTCCAACGATTTTTTTTTAAATTCAAAAATCAATTATTTTTTTAGATTCTCTATAAAATGTATATTCTCATTTTGTGATTGAAATCTTCTGAAGACCACTTTACTCTTGTACTCCATAGAAAAGATAGGAGAAATGGTTGCCATGGTATCAAAATATAAATATTTTCCCATACTTATAAATTTTACATCTTGAATTCAATTGTACCCTACTGTCGGAAACTAAATACATGTCGACACAAAAAATCTGGTGTGACAAGCACAGTGCACAACTTTCGATTACCGAAGGTAAGAGAAAGTTGTGTGCTGTGCGCCAGTCACACCAGATTTTTTTAAAAATGTATTTTACTGGAGTGCTCAGCGTCTCGTTTTACAATAATTAAAGAAAAAATAATTTGAGAGTCCATAGGGCGAATCTTCTTTTTTGATTTTACCTGGACCCCAGATCCAACAATAAATTTTTGATATTCTTTCCTCTTATTGACCTTTACTTCAATATTATATTATTAAATAACGGTTATCGTAAAAGTCTTAAATGGCCTGAGTTGCCGAAAAGACTGTGTGAATCGGAGAGTGAATGAGAAAAAAGTGTGAGTGTTTAAAAAAACATTCACACTTTTTTCTCATTCACACTCACACTCACACACACATTCACACAGTCTTTTCGGCAACTAAGGCCATTTAAGACTTTAGACGATAACCGTTGTAATTAATATACCTATTTGGGGTTCAGGCATTTCTATTTAAGCCATCAGGTATCCAAATGGCTTAAATAAAAAAAAAAATATAAAATATTTTTTATAATTTTTTTACACCATTTGTTTTTCTCTCTATATTTATTTTTTTTTATAATTTTTCGGGATTTCGAGGGAGAGGGGAGGTTGGGACCCCCATAATCACCCCCCTCTCTCTGACTACGGTCCTACTCTAATGTATTAATATATATTTCTATTGCCATCCTTTACATGCATATATAATTTTAAACAGAAAAGTTAAAGCAAGGTGAATTCCTCAAATAGGGTGAGTCAGAATCCTCTAACGGGAGACACGAAAAACATGCGAGAGCTGTTTGTTGTTTATATATACAGGGTGTTACTTATATATTAACGACCAGACAAGAAGGTTGACCTTGTAGGTCAACACTCCCGCTAAACGCGTTATTTTTAACAAATACAAATGACATTTCCGCTTTTTTTTACAAATTAAAGACCTGTTTTTTTTTTAATGTCCTGTGCCCAGGACGTCACGAGCCTAACCAAAGTTGAAAAATTATTTTATTCTCCCTTAAAATAGTTTATTTTATTTTCTCTCTCTCTCTCTCTCTGTTTGTGGCGAACCCTTTGATAATTTCCCCATTTATTCAGGCCCTGAGGCAATGAACGTTTCGCGATGGAAGAGGAAGAGTCCCTGGTGTTCAGCAAAGGAGTGTTTGGAACCCTGGTGCCAACTATCCATTGCAGAACATGTAAACAACGTAGACAGAAGAGAATCGCCGATTCACAAACACCTGGGTCAGTCTGACCGTCCCTCTACTCTCTCCCTTCCATTAGGAATAAAACTTTAAGATGTTCAAATGTTTGTTATATAAAAAAATAAAGTTACGTATTTATTATACGGTTAATCTTAAAATAAAAAATAATACAAGATCAGGAAGTGAAAGGAAAGAAAATACTTAGCGTTCATGAAGTCAGTTAACATATAGAGGTTTTTTTAAACTTTTATACTTATTCACACATCTGGATGGATGGTTCAGAGTATTTCTTTATATGACTGAAGGATCTTTCTGAATTTGTATTTATTAAAAAAAAATTCTGCTCTTTGTTGATTGCTATTAGTTGTAAAATCTGAATCAGACAGTGTATAAGAGCAGGATCAGAAAAATTTTGGATTTAAATATCTAAATCCAGGATTGAGATCCTAATTCTTTCAAAATATAGATTTTAGAATCCGTACTAAACTCTTCCTTTAACAAAATAATTTAACAAAATTTAAAAACCATAGAAAAATTATTTTACGATTATTATTCGTTTTCTAAAAAAAAAGTTGAATGAATTTCATCAGAGGAAAAGATTTCCATTCCCCCCAACAACACTGATCTTCGACCGATTCGATTTTGATTCGAAGGAAATATGTTCCAAAAAAAAAAAATGTCAAATGAAAGCAATTTGATAAAATAATCGGATAGGAAAAATAAAATTCGAAGATCCAATTGTTAAATAATGAACTTTTTTTTTTTAATATCAAAAAGCAATTAAGTTTTGAAAATCTACATTTCCTGCACAAGAAACAATTTATTTATTTATTTACTCCAGGCACACGACTAGCGCCTGCCGCCGGCATCTGGCTTTTAGCCAATCTAGCCACTTGGCATTCTGTCCACAAAAGAGCAAAGAGGATTTTTGGCTTCCTCACCTTCCCTTCCGAATGCTCTCGCAATTGATTCCAAATTTAGCAATAGCATCATCTGACAAAATATTTTTTATCATATAATAATCAGGTTGTAGCTTAATTTACAAATCATTCTAATTACAAACAAACAGTATTAAAAAAATTCGGATAAATAATAAAGGTTGAGAAAGAATTGTTCCTCCACTGAAAAGTAAATTAGAACCCTGACAATTTCTATTGAGCAGAAATTTCCGCCATGATTATATTTACACCAAAATTCATCTCAAATCATGAAAGTGTTGAATTATATCAATCAAACGAATACAAATTCCTTTCGCTAAATAATCATATACTTATACTATATTATAGTATAAAATTTTATATCAATAAAATTTGACATTTATTCTCATTCTCTCAACAGAACCCTCATTAGTAATTGATAATTTCCGATTGTAGCAAATGTTCGAAGAATGAAGCCATCATTTATCCATTTCCTTCGGGAATAATTGACTTCTCTCTCACATACACACACTCACACACCCACATACATATATAGACAGAAAGTCTGTTGCGTGTCTTGATACGAAGAATGCCAACCTTGGCTCTTTTTTCCCCAATTCTTTTTTTTTCTGTCTATATTTAGCAATATATTTTTTTTTTCTCCAATATTTGATATACGTGTTTTTGTTTGACCTTATGAATTTTAAATAGATAATAAATTTCAGAAAATTTCTATATTAAAATTGAAAATGATTTATGAATAAATAAAAGATGTCCTTAAATTTATGATAGAGAAAGACTTATTAGTAAATTGATGGCATTTGCCAAATAATATTAAAAAAATTTCTTTGTTTTTCATAAGGACGTCAATTTTGGTTTATACCCATTTAAAAAATCAAGTTTCAATTAGTGGTGGCAAAAATTTTGAAAAAATATATTACCTCTCACTTTCAGTCGTTAGCAAAGTAGAATAATTTATTGGGGCAAGCGAGATTCGAACTCGAGTTGAGTTGTAACTCTAAACTCGCTAAAGAGAAAAAATATATTTTTCCTTATTCAAAAATAAGTTTATAGGTAGAGTGAGAAATTAAAGAGAGCGCAGCTAAGCGTAAATTCATAATTTCCCCTCAGAGCTTACGTTTCGGTCCTGTCTAGGACCATCTTCAGAGCTTTGTTTGGTTTTATGTGATGTAAAAATTGAATGAATATAAATTTGTTTGATTTTATGTAAGTCCTTTATGAATTAAGCTTCAAAAAACTTTGGCAACTTTAGATGTGAAAATATCCAGAGCCTCTCATTAGTAATTACTGTCTATTATTGAATTTTGTCTGTCCATTATTGGATCTCTTATTGAAATTTCTCTATTGATTGCGTACTCTATTATACTAGTAGAAAAAATTCGAAGAATTTTATCTTTTATTTCATTTTTTTTTCTTTTTAAAAAAATAATGAAATATTTTCTTTATAATGGGTGAGTTAGTGGCTGGAGATATGGAGTTGCGAGAATGCAGCCAAGAAGGTTTAAACCAATTAAACAACAATTCCCAGTTGAGACGTTTCGGCAAAATTTTATTTTGACATCTTCAGTCGTTTAAGGAATTTTCATGTTTATATCTTTCGAAGTACTTCTAAACTCTCTAAGAGCCAGTGCCCTAGAAGCCGCATTTTTATAAAACCGACTTGGCCAAATGACACATTGTTTCTATTCCATATAAACATGAAAATTCCTTAAACGACTGAAGTTAGCAAAATAAAATTTCACCGAAACGTCTCAACTGGATATTGTTATTTAATTGGTTTAAATCAAGGAGGTTAATCGTCCACGGGGCGTGGTGTAGAGGTTAGCATGCTAACCTCATATACCAAACGTGCGGGTTCGGACCTCAGGAGTCCGATGATTTTATTTAAGCCATCTGGATACCAGATGGCTTAAATAAAAATGCCTGGACCCTAATATATATAAATTCATAAATAACGGTTATCGTAAATGTCTTATATGGCCTGAGTTGCCGAAAAGACAGTGTGAATGTGTGTGTGAGTGTGAGTGTGAATGAGAAAAAAGTGTGAATGTTTTTTTCAAAAAAAAAAGGAGGTTAATCCTTGGCTGCAACTCCAAATTTTTTCATGGTTGTTGCCACCACTTTATTTTACTTCTTTTTTTGATACTTCCCCAAAAGACTTTAGTTTCCAATTCAAATAATATCTATTTTATTTTTGTATCATTTCCTAAATGATTTTAATAATTATTTTCGTTGCAGCGAGCTGAAGAAGCTCTCAGAAGAGAGTTTGACACGGCAGCCCGAGGAGGTATTCGACATAATCTGCAAACTTGGCGAGGGTTCCTATGGCTCAGTATATAAAGCATTGCATAAAGAATCGGGGCAAGTTCTCGCCATCAAGCAGGTTCCGGTTGATACCGACCTTCAGGAGATCATCAAGGAGATCAGTATCATGCAACAGTGTGACAGTCCCTGGGTTGTCAAATATTATGGCTCATACTTTAAAAACACCGACCTCTGGGTGAGCAAACTCATCTTCTATTCAAAAATAGTTTCAATTTTCAGAGAAGATTTCGTGACTGTTTAAAAATGACGAATCAATTTTTTTTTAGGAATTAAAGAATTTGAATATTAAAAAATTTCCAATTTTATTTTTGTGGATTTTCTTATTTAAATATGAAGAAGAGACTCTAAATTTAGATTCTGATTTTAGTTCGAGCACGAATCTCCCATTAGTCCTTTGTATAATAATTGATCTCCTCAGAGATATAGAGAAAAAATTAAAAGAAAGGCCTCAAAGTAGATAAAGATGGATTCCTTTAAGAAGTTTTTCCTTTATTTGGATAAGTTTTCGTCCAGAATATTTTACTTGTCTCTTTTTTTCAAAGCAGAAATGAATTTTCAACAATAATCCCTTATACAGGACTCTTTGGTCGATTTTATTTAAATTCTTCGAGGCACGTGTGACATGGTAGCATAAAATTAGAGTATCGAGAGTATTTAAGTTATTTTTTTTAACGCTCATTTTTGATATTTCTCTTTAAATTAGATAGATTAATAGATTTAAAATTATAACTACCTGTTGATAATTCTCTGATTTCTTGTTGTTTAGATTGTTATGGAATATTGCGGCGCCGGCTCCGTTTCTGATATCATGCGACTACGAAAAAAAACACTCACTGAAGATGAAATCGCGACGATCCTCTGCGACACACTCAAAGGCCTTGAATATTTACACTTACGAAGGAAAATTCATAGAGATATCAAAGCTGGAAACATTCTTCTCAATATGGAGGGCCATGCTAAACTCGCAGACTTCGGAGTCGCAGGACAACTCACGGTATTTTAATTCATATTCCCTTACTCAAGAAAGAGAAATTAATGAAACAAAGATTAGACAATTTTTTTACTGAATTCTGGGTTTGTACGTTGAATTTTTGTCCAACCCTGATACATTGCTACAATCCTGTCTAAAGGCAAAAAGGTTCACTTCTCGTCCTAGATGACAAACATTTATTCAAATTCTAAGAATTATACTCTGTAGATTCATTTCATAAATGAAACTACTTTGTAAGTTTACCTTTTCCAATGTAGTTTTGAGCTTCAAATTAACAAAAAGGTCAAATATGAATTTTATTATTTTCGTAATTAGGGCAACAGATCAATGAAGCTAAACAACCAGTTTTGGCTTGACAAAACTTCAGCTTAGGACACTGTAAACTTTCATTCTCTAATTCTTCATAGTTGTCCTTCAAAATTTCTTTAATTTTCCAAATAAAAATGATTTTATAAGGGAAGAAGCATTATTTGTATAACAATAGGCAGCGCCAACTTGAAGGAAGTCGATACCCTGCTGCCAAGTTCTTTTATAACCGACCTATATACAGTATAGTAGAAAAGTAGCAAATTTTCGGGTAATTAAAATATATTGTTATTAATAATGATGATGTAGTCAGGAAAATAACAAGACGATTGCAGCCAAATTTTCTTTTATTTATATTCTCACCCTCACGGCTGACCTTTCGGTCCGAGGTTTAGGCCATCTTCAGAGCCCGGTAGCAATAATCTAAAAGTGTGGATATTTGCAAGCCACAACATCCAGCGTGTGGTCCACTCATAGCTAAACGTAAATAAGATGGCCTAATCCTCGGGCCGAAACGTCAGCCGTGAGGGCGAGTGTTCAAATAAAAGAATATTTGACTGCAATCGACTTGTTATTTTCCTGACACCATCACCATTATGCCTACAGCCACAGATCTTCATCAATTGTTATTAATAATTTAATTTAATTTATCTCAATGAATTATTTCTTTAACACGTTTTTTTTATTTTCTGTTTATAATTTGAATTTTTTTTTTACAGGATACAATGGCGAAACGCAACACGGTGATTGGAACACCGTTTTGGATGGCACCAGAAGTAATCCAGGAAATTGGCTATGATTGTGTAGCCGATATTTGGTCGTTAGGCATCACAGCTTTAGAGATGGCCGAAGGCAAACCACCTTACGGGGACATACACCCAATGAGAGCGATCTTCATGATACCTACGAAGCCGCCGCCGTCATTCCGAGAACCTGATCAATGGTCACCGGAATTCATTGACTTTGTGCAGAGGTGTTTAGTGAAGAACCCTGAAGAACGCGCCACCGCCACCGAGCTTCTTCATCATGTTTTCATTGGTTATTATTAATATTATAATTAATAACATACATATATACACATTCATTATTCGTCAAGGAATTCTATTCTATTATAAAAGTTAAGAATCTCTAAAAAATCTATATCTATAAAGATCTATTATAAAATAATAGTAATTGTTGGATTCTAAGGATGAGGATAAAAATATTTTTTCACAAATTGAAATTTCGATACGTTTTGACTAAAGTTTATTTAATCATATTCATATCAAGCTGGAACTATACATGCGGTGGTTGCTGGATAGTTTGCCGCATCGTGTATCCGAAGCGAACGATGAGCTTCCGAATTTTGATGGAAGATTCATTGAAAAACAATGATATCAGAATGGCGCCTCCTGTCAAATATCAGGGCAACACTTATGTTACTAATAGTTTTTCTTCATTTCAAATTCAGATACGCTTTGACATATATCTATACCTCTTATGTTTGCAATTTTATTTAATAAATAATTAAAACTCCTGACTTTAATTTTTTGCCATTAGTCGAAAAATTAAAGGCTAATACTATTTTTTTGAAATAATATAAAATATGGGTGATGTGGTTTAGTTAGTTTAAAAATAAATTAAACTCTTATTTCAAATTCACTTATAATTTATTGTACGGACAATAAATAATTAATGAGATGGATGGGCTTGTTGGTCCCTAAACAACCTCTCATATCTTGGAATAAAACTGGATATGGCGACCACGGATCACGGAAGTTGGCTTTACGTTGTAGCCAGGGTAAAGATCCTGGCTACAACGAAAAGCCAACGTCTTCTGTATTGTTAAATCATCTGACGCTTGGAGCATCTTTTAGTTCCGGCTTCCATATACATATTGAGTTGTTGTTAATTCATTCAATTTAAGGGCGACATTCTTTGAGAGTCTCAAACTTTCAAAGAGCTAACGGACTCAGAGAATTGATTTTATTAACAACTCCATTTTTTGTGAGTTGAAGTTTTCACATTTGTTATTATTAAAAACTCATAATTTTGGTAAATTTGTTGATACCTGAAGAAAGTCATAGAATAAGTGGCCGAAACGTTGTATCTTAAAATAATAATCTACAGTTTACACAAAATTTTGGGATTTTACCTACAGTTCATTGAAAAATTTATAAAAAAATAACAAAACATATATTTATTCAATATTATAAATATTATTCTAGATATCAGATTTTACAAAACACTAAATTTCAACACTAATATCTCTGATATAATTATATTAATTGAATATCTCTCAAATGTCTAAAATTATACATTTTCCAAATATCTTTTGCTGAAGGCCATCATTAATTAATGGCTTTAAATATTATCTATGGAATTAATAATTATTTTACTCAACTATTCGGTGGGCTGGTTACTTAGGCCACCTACCTCATGTATAATCTTATCTAATCGGAAATTATCAAGAATTTTCTTAATTTCCTTAATTGTCTGCTCTTTTTTAATTAGAAAGAGTCTTTAGAATTTAGACATAAACATAGCTTAGATAGTATTACAAATTTTACGATGAAAATTTTGAAATAAGTTAAACAAAATTGGAGAATAATAATAGGTGAGTCTTACAAATGTTTTATTTGTTTAAAAACATTTTTTTGATATTCTTAAATAAAAGAAGCAGACGTTTACTGATGAAATGACTTTAATAAGAAAACTTATAAAATTTCTGATGATTTTTCACCTAAAATAGATTATTAGAATTTAATTTTTTTCTTGTTTTACATCCTGGGGACCATAGATGGTTTAGCAATTTCCTGAAACCTATACAGTAAAACCCCTTTTATCCGGCCTCGTATCAACCGGTTCTCGGATTAACCGGCCTATCCCATTAGTATTATAAATTACATATAACCTATTTATCATACATTATTTTTATTATTACACATATTATATATAAATAGCTTGTTTTTGTATTTTAATTAAACTGTATGGGTCAACACTGTACAATATGTTCGTTCAGATGGTGAAGGAGTTAAAGGAGTTCCTGTGTATGTTTACTCGCTTGCTTCCCAGTCTATTTTTCTACTGCATCGGCTTGAGATCTCTTAAACAAAAATGAGCGAGTTAGGAAAACGAAAACGTGTGATTAAAATAAATGAAAATCAATTATTCACCGAAACCTCAGATTAATCGGCAAGAAGAGTATCCGGCCAGGGTCTCGGTCCCGACCAGGCTTATATATTAAACAAAAGTGTGTGTTCTTTATTGGTGAGGCCAAATACCCCATGGACCCCGGGAATCGAACCCACGACCTCCAGCCTTTCTGGGGCATCGATGTGCTGTCACCAATAAAAAACACTCACACTCTTGTTAAATATATCTATCACTTAGTTAAAGTCCGATCGAGGTATTTTGAATACTAATATCTTATTCAAATATTGCTATATATAGATCTTGAAAAATATTTATATATATATATATATGATATTCAAAAAAGGGCGAAGATTTCTATTAACTGATTGATCACTTTCAGGGAGCGCGAAACAACCAAACATTCTTGGACAAATGATCGCGGAGGCGCGTGAGATCCGCGAGAACCAATCATACCGGAATAGTAACGCAGCGGCGGCAGCTGCAGCGGCTGCAGCGGCGGCAGCAGCTGGAAAACAACAACAAAACCATCAAGACGACTCGGTGGGTGGCGGCGGCGACCATCATCATCCTGCCCATCATCACTAACCGCGCATCATCAATCACTAACTCTCTTTCTCTCTATCTCTCTCTATTTTCTATCTCTATCTCATTTATCCCCCTCTACATTCTTTCTTGCTCAAACTTATGTGTGAATCTGTATGTATGTGAGTGTGAGTGTGTGTATACGTGCAAGGGGCTCCTCTCTTAGTTTTGATCATGTGGGCGCGTGCGTGGTGTAGGACGACGAGGAACCGGTCAACAGCAACACGATGGTCCAGTATCCGGCTGATTCTGGAACGTTGGTGCCGGGCCGATACGACGACGTGGATGCTGCAGGTGATGGAACCCTCCGTGGGCAGTTGCAACATCGGCCAAGGCATACCTATGATGAGGATGGTACTTTGGTGCCTGGAAGCGACTCCGGGACCATGCTCGAACTTCAATCCGATCTCGGAACTATGGTTATTAACAGCGATACCGACCAGGAACCCACCATGAAACGTAATTTCTTTTCATAAATATATTACACAATTGCTTTTATTTCTTTTCGAATCCTTATAATTCTAAAGACAAATAAGGAAGCATGCGAAAAACGATCCTTTCTATAAATCTACTCCACATGATAAATTAAATTAATCTATTGTTTTGACCCCAACTTTTTGTGTGTCCCCGCAGCTTAGGTTGCCTATCTTCAGGCAAATTTAAAATTTATTTATTATTTTTAATGAACATGTAAATTTGATATTCTAAACAAAATATTGTTTATTTTCAGGACATGATACGGGTCCCGGAGAACAAGGGAAGAAATATCGGCCGCTCTTTTTAGATCATTTCGACAAAAAAGAAGTAGATTTGAAGGTGATTTATATTTATTTACTAAACTCGAATAGAAAACACTTAAATAATGAATTATACTTTGAGTTGTTTCTTTTTCAAACTTTTGTAGAAAAAATTCTCCTTTTAAAGATTTATGATATCATTATGCCTTAAATTTAATTAATCACAGATATCTAAATAATATTGTCACTTGGAAATGTTGACTGATGCTTTTCACTCTAAAAGGGGTTGTTTGAAAAGCACCAATCATTTAAAACAAAATCCTATCTAAATGATAACAGGAAGTTCAGCGATGGTAAATAAAATTAAAAATTTTCTTTTTTACCTGCACTGGTCTTTCTATCATAACTAGCTAAAGAAAAATTAGAAATAATTAAAGCGGTAATAGGTTGTAAAATTATACTTATAGTTACAGTCCTTGTTTTTTAAATATGATTTATTCATCTCTATTAAGATTTGAATTATACAGTATTTTCTTCATCTCTCTTAAGGCAGGTTTACACGCTAGCTCAACAGGGGCGGCTTTAGCGGGTAGGCAGAGTAGACAACTGCCTACCCAATGATGTCGGTTTTGGCATAAGCTATAAAGAGTTCAATTTTAATTTTAATAGATATTTAATTTATATCCACTGTTGTAGATAAAAAAATCTCATCCTTTTCTGTGTAAGTAAACTCAAAACTTTGTCGTTTTTATTTCACAAAACAATAACTTTAATTAAAAATGTTGACACCCCGGAAAGTTGCCTACCCAATATCTTCATCCTAGAGCCGCCCCTTACCTCAACCCAGAGGGCATTTAAAATTTTTTACAATATTCTCTACAATAAGATTAATGATGTAAAGAGGATGCAGCCAATAATAAATAAAAAGCATCTATTTTGTTAACATCCTTTATTTAGGAACATTTCGGCTATGATCAACAAAGCCATCATCAGCCCTTCAAGAGTATAATTTATATTATTAACATTCAAAATAGATATTGTCTTAAGAAATATAATACAGTTCATATGTATTTAGTCGAATGTATTTTTTCAATTTTCGTTACCCACAAGAAAGTATAAGAGAGCAAAGTCTTTTATTTATTATTGGCAGCATCCTCTTTACATCATTAATCTAATTATACAACAGCCACAATTCGTTATATAATTCTCTACAATGATCCCGTGAATTATTTGAAATAAAAATTATTTTACAGTTGCAATGACTACTTCACACAAATTAGGTAAATTAGTTATTTTTTTCGTTATTCTTAGCCAATATTTTAGAAAAATTCTAATTAAAAATTAAAAGAAAAATTACTTTTGTTTAAAAATAGGCGATTTTCAAAAATTAGAGACTTTTAGGGGTCTCAAAAATCACTTTGTTATTTATTACCATCAACATCACTTTGAATTAATTTTTATTTTTGATAAAAAAACCCTGATGGAATTTGCTATATGACGTAGGGCAACAATGCAAATCACCCGGGCGACGCCGTCCTGGAACCGAAACAGCCATCACTGCAACAATTCACTCCAGAAGAGCAGCTTCGGTTTCAATCCCAACTTCAACGACAATTGCATCAAATTAGCGGTACCCAAGCACCATCACCAGGAGCCTCACCAATGGGAGCGCCTTCACCGTTTCTGCCTCACGGAGGAGCTCCTCACCTCGCTGGGCATGGTCTACATCAGCCACAACACCATCACGAGAATCAGGCCAAGTTCCAACGTGCATTCGTCGATGGAGATTTCGAATTTGTAAGCATTAGCAAAAAATTATGGAAATCAATTCTTTTATTTTCGTATCTCATTCCAATTCTCTTTTAAAGAAAACCTTGAATTCAGTGAAACTTCTATATCCAAGACATCCCTGGTACTCAACTGGTGCGATTTTCAGAAGAAATGCGATTCAGATGTAATTTTTTTGGTTTATTGTCTTTTTTTAAAAGTTTTTTAACAATAAAACTTCCGAAGGATCTTGCTGGTTCCACCAGAGGTTATCGAAAATGTGTTAAATAGTTTTCGCGACCTCTTTATTTTATTATTCAACAAACGCCACCCTACTTAACATATTTAATTAGTAAATTTATTTTACTGGTGGTTCAAACGTCTTAGGGAATCAAACCCGAGATCTTCAGTCCATCGGTGTTCCACTTGCACCAGGCCACCCGACCGACAGTCAATTACATGAGCAAAATAAATGATGTTCTCTAGAACAAGTGTGTGTAAGTAAAAACACATTGATCCCCCGGATAGGCTGAAGATCTACCAGGTAGAGTTTGATTCCCCGGACCAGGGAATGTTTGGCCCACCAATAAAACAAATATACTCACAAAATATGTATCCTTTGGATAGACGTGTCGGATATTTGGATATTAAATTAAGTTAATTGCAAAAGACAGGGTTCAAAAAAATCGTCCGTTGTCTCGACATGCCTGGTATAGTTATTATTGAACAATCTTGTTATATTTTTACTTTTATTACTTTTTTTTCATTATCTTTTGGAAATATACATGTATGCTACTATTTACTACTGTGCAAATCTTTTTCTTCTCTCTTTCTTTGTATCAAATTGTTACCATTTTTATTCAAATATTTAATCACAAAAATGAAAGAAAATCAAAACACCCGAACTGCGTGAATATCCAAATAAATATATAAATAAATTCTTTAAATTTGCATTAATAAGAGGGTAAAAATGAGAAATGCAGCTAAGGTTATTTCTTTATTTGGTTAATTCACACAGCTGGCATTTCGGTTCCGTGTTTGAACCATCCTCAGAGCTGGCGAAAAGTCATTATGAAAGTGTCATAATAGATTTTATGCATTGTTGAAAAATTCTGACCACAGGTTGAGCAGAAATAAAAGTAAAACACACTATAAAAAATGCAGGGAAATTTGAACAAGAGAGTTTAAGACAAGTATTTTTTAAAATTAAAAAAATTTTTGGAGTATTATTATTATTATATATTATATATATATATATATCAGTAGCGTATCCAGGTGGGGGCGAAGGGGGGCGCTCGCCCCCTCCCCGCCGCCCCAGGCGCATCAAGCTTTTGGCGCTCCTCGCGCAAATCTCCGGATATTTTTTTTGGAATTTCATAATAAAATCATTTTATATCACAAATCCGGAGAAAAATTACAAAAAAGATCGAACGATATATGTATATATTGAGGGAAAATATCAATAGATGAAACTGTTGGGAACTTATAAAGAAAAAAAAATTATACACGTTTGAAAAAAAAATATTGTATTTATTAATTTATTATTTTCACAGCTCAAGTTCCTGACCTATGACGAACTCCAGCAACGAATGGCCAATTTGGACGCTGAAATGGAACGGGAGATTGATGAATTACGACGTCGTTATCAAACAAAACGACAGCCAATCCTCGATGCCATGGACCAGAAACGGAAACGACAACAAAATTTCTAGCAGAGTGTTCTCATCTTACTGCTGCTTCAGCCACAACAGCAACAAGAACAGGTCGTCGCCGTCTAGTCGCCTTCCGCGCGCGTATAACCCTTCCCCCACCCCCTCACTCTCTCGCCCATTTCCCATCCTTCATCCATCCTTTCTCTCTTTCTCAACGCATTTTAATGAAAACATAAAAAAAAATATTTTTTTATTATTTTTTTAAAACAAACATATATATTAATTAAAAAAAAAAAAACCCTTTTCATTAGGCTGTTATAATAATAATTTTATTTTTACTACGTATTTACCTCTCGAGTCACTGTATAGATATCTAAATATTTTTTTTAAATATAGACTTTTAATTATTAAAAAATTTAATTTTCTCTCCCAGAGGAACTCTTTCCAATCCCTGATGAAAAAAATTCTAATAAGGCTCTAAACATGGTTAATTTCTTTTTCTTCTCTTCTCAGTTATACTAAAAGTACTGCTATTCAACCTCTAATTGACAGGCGGCTAAACTCATAAGTATTGACTGGGAAAAAAGAAAAAGAATGATATATACCCGCATACGTGGACAGTGCTGCCAACCATGATGAAAAAATCCGGCTTAGACAACCTCCGGCTTTACTCCTGCTCTTCGGCTTTTTATTTAAATGCTTTTTTTTTTGAAATTTCATAAAAAATTCATTTATATTATAATAAATTCGGCGAAAAAATCGTATTCAAAAAAAAGGTCGAACGAGATTCGCATTCAAAAAAAAAGGTAAAATGAAATTCCCATAGAAAAAATGTAGTCATTTGATTAACGCGGGGAATTTTATATAGAAAATTTCTCATTCCAAATCTCCCGTTTTTTTTTTTTTTTTTTTTGGAAATCTTGGATGGCAGCACTGTACAGTGAGGGACAATATTAAGTCCCACCTATCTGTTTTCTACTTGTGATTATTTATTTGTTTCTAAAAAAATATTATATTATATATTCTTTAATGGAATCTTTCATGGTTCAAACCTAGAAAATTTCTAATAAAGATTTTCATTTTCTTTTATAAAAACAATGAAATAATCACAAGTAGAAAAAGCATGGGTAGGACTTAATATTATCCCTCACTGTACTTGGACATAGTTGAGCTCTTAGAGATATTCGGACTCTCTTTCGTTTTATTTATTTAACTTTTTCGAGCATTTATACTCCAGCTCCCATTCCGTTTTTGTAGCCCCTGTTTGTATTAGATTTTTTCTGATACATATGACTGATTTAAAATATTTAAATAAAATTTAATAACAAAAGATTGAGAAAAAATTTTATTTTTGATATATATTAACAAAGATTAAATAAAAAAAGTCAATAGCAATGCTTTCCTTCAATGATATAAAATTTAAATACAAAGGATGCTTATTAGGGATGTTCCTATTTACATATTCCGCCTCTAACTCACTAACTTCACACAACCGAATTTCTTGATTCTTTACTTGTGAGACTCTCAGGAGATCATGAAATTTGGTGAATGATCTTGAATTGAGAAAACAGCAGGTTCAGACAAAATAAAATGCTTTTAATTGATTTTTCTTTTTCCGAGATTAATATTCTACCTTCAGTCCAAAATGTATGAAGATATAAACGTAAACAGCATTTATGCACATCTCAAAAAAAGCAAAATATTAAGAAATGGCTATTCGAAAAAAAAATTTGTCTATGAGAATTAAGCAGTCTCAGTGGCGTCATTTCAACTTTTTCTTGGGGAGGAGGAAAACTTTTTTTTCTTAAATTTGAATTACAAATAGGTTCTCAAATTTGGCCAAAAGATATTTAATTAATTAATTGTTTAATTTTGTGCAGTTTATATACTCGTAGATATATTTTGAAATATTTCATCTAATAAGTAAGAACAATCAGAGCCCCCTGCCCTCCCCCCCCCCCCAAAAACATGACGCCTCTGAGCAGTCTGTATATAATCTTATCTTATTTTCTTGCTTCTCTATAGTACTAATACTGAATTTTGTGATACAAAATAATGAATTGAATTTTAAATTATTGCAATGTAAATAGATTTTTTATTGAATTGCTCTTCTTAAAATAAAATAACGTTACACTAAAATATAGTCAATTTAGGACCGAATTTTAAAAAATTAAGAATTTTTGAATTGTGTCATTATTGCATTAAGCAAGTGATATGAGTTTTATTTTTATAATATAATGAATCATTATCAAATTAATTGCGAGAGAATATTTGATATTCTCACAATTATTTTTAATTTTATTTACGCTTATGCAATCGTTCGATAGGATCGAAAATGAGATATTAAAGTTATCTCAGAGAATAAAAATCAAATAAAGGAATTTTATTTTAACTGAATCTGATCTTTCACTAGATTCAAGAATATCATTAATTGCTGCCATATTTATTTATACGAATCAAATAGTTCAGTGCCTTTGTTTTATTTAAATAACGTCTCTGAATTTTCACATTATTCCTGAATGTGAATGGAAGAGTTATGGGCACAGAACTAAAAGAATATTTGTTTTTCTTTGTCAATTGACAAAAATGCAAGTTTGTATTGTATATAACTCAGATGCCGATTTACAAGCACCCTTTGTGTATATTATCATTGCTAAAAATTAGAGGCATTTTATCAGTAGTATTATAAGAAGAGATCATTAAACAAAAAATTCGAAGAGTTTTGCCGACTCTCGATGGCTTGTAGATTATCTTAAAATTAAAAAATGCTAAAATATATGAGAAGTTAGACGAAAAATTAGAAAAGTTTTTTTGTTTCTCATTTTAGACCCAAGAGAAAACTCTTAAAATTAATATTTTCAAAAAAAGTTTCCTTACAATAGTGCCTCGAGATATTAAATAAACCCTCCGCTTGATAGTTTTATAATTCATAAACTTTCATTTCCTTATTTTCATATAATCATAATTATTTTTAAGAAGAAATATTTTTATTTATTATAGATTCCATCAATGTATTTGTCATCGTTTTCTCTCATTCTTTTATCTAATACAGTGAACCGTCGGGGTAAAATTTAATTAATCATAACGAGACTAATCATATAGTTTCTAAACAAAGGGATTCCCTTTAAAAAATAAGCCTTAGGGATTCCTCTGAAAAGTTCGCGCGTGGCTCAAAAGAAATGTGTGAATTTTGTTTGATTGCAAGCAAGCCACGGTGCCTGTGATAAGATATCGAAAGGGGTTCTAAAAGAGAGGGGAAGTTCAATCAATCACAAGTCTCGGGGAAAAAGTATGAATGTCAAAAAAAAAAAAAAATTTAATTTCTCTTTTCTAGTCAAAAAAAGAAAAATATTGACTGAAAAAAAAAAAAATATGAAACGAGATTATCAAAAAAAAAAAGCAAAGGCCTAAAAAAAATGTATTATTAATTTCATCTAGACGTTAGTGACGAAAAAATTGTAATTCAGACAGCTCATATTGTTTTAAATTTTTGTTTTGTGTTTACATTATATTCTTTCGCACAAGCTAGAAACCAGTTTTTCAAATTTGTATAACGCGCACTAAGGGGTCGTCCACATATTACGTAGCGCCTTTTTTGATGATTTTCTAGTCCCCCCCCCCCTCCCATGTCACAGTTAGTCACAAACAAACAAACAAACCCCCTCTACAAATATTATGTCACATCATAGAACTATCCCCTGCCCCGAATAATATCGTTTTACCTTTTTTTTCAAAAAATTTTATAAATTCAACTTTGAATTGTTATGCCCCATTTAGAGAAACCCCCTGGTCCCATATGTCACAATTAGTAACGTTTTGTCTCTCCCCCTAACGCGTTAGGTAATACGTGGGCGATCCCTAACATCATAATTGTTCCAAACTGGTTTGAAGACCATTGCGAAAGGACCTAAACTATTTTATCTACTGTATTTATTAGCTTACAGACTATTTTGTTAAAAAACTTTGTAAAATATCAAATAATCCCAAAGAATATTTCTTAATTCTGTTTTTACACGATAAATCAAATATTAAAGTATATAATATAGGCTTTATTAACAAAGGTCAAGGGTTCTTATCCCGTTTTATGCGACAAAAATTTGTTTCAATTGGATTGGTTACCAATTCAATTGAAATAAATAGCGACGAGGTCTAAATGGCCTTCGATGCCGAAAAAGACCTTGAATAAAATTAAAAAAAAAAAATTATATGCTTAGCCAGAAATTTATAAAAGGGTGGGCGGAGAAATAATTTTCCCTGCCCTTATTAATTAGATAGATAGAGGAAAATCGTTTTAATTACTACTAGGGTCCGACTGAAACAAGATTTCCAGCCGAAACCGAAACCGAATTCCGGCCAAAACCGTAAACTTTTTCATAAAATTTCCTAAATAAAATTCATATCATTTCTCCTTTTTTTTTTTTAGTAAATTTCTCTGTTGCGAAATTCATTTGACTTTTTTTACTAGTAAAATTTCCATTTGTCCCACTTGCTAAAATCGTTTGACCTTTTTATTTTTAGGTGCGAATCACATTCGACGTATTTTTTTTTTTTTGTTTTTACTATAGGGCCTATGAGTGAGTTTCATAAAATTAGAATTTATCAACTTCCCAAAGAAGAAATCTTCAAATATTTCATCAGTCTCTAATTTAAAAAATTGTAAAAACAGAATTTGAAATATTCTATTTAAAAAAAAATTTAATAATTCAATTAATTATACCATAAAAAAGACATTTTAAATTAATAATTCAGATTAGCTAAATTTCACTTTTCAAAATTAATTTTCTAGGGTGGAATTTTTAAAATTAACTTTAAATTTAGGCCACATTCATAAATCATTTTCATTAAAAACCCCATTCATATCTTGCATAATCTAAATAAATAAATAAATGTTATAATATTTTATATATCAAAATAATAAATGAATAGAGCCTTCCATAATAATAATAATATTAATATAAAAAATCTCTATTTTTAAATTTAGAAATTTAAACACTAAAAAATTTAGGGTGAATCTAACCTTGCTTTGGTACTGTTGACGTCACAATGATTCTAGTATGGATTAATAATAATCGTGTTTTTCTTTTTGAATGCACTTTCTTTACTTCTCACTTCCCCTCTTTGCCTCAACAATTATTATTATTATAATATTAAATATAATCTTTGAATAAATAAAAATTAATTCATTCTAGTAAATCTAAAACAAAAACTAAAAAAATCTCTCTACAAGCAATATATAAAAAAAACAAAAAAAAAAAAAACAAGAAATTTGGGCGCCGATTAGACCCCTCTCTTAGTGAATATTATTAAATATATAAAATAATAATTCTAATTCTAATAAAATAATAATAAAAATAATAATAATAATGCCTTTAAAATGGGAATAATGTTTTCCCAAAAAAGAAATTGTTAAAATAATTAGTTTTTTTTTTTTTTTTTTTTTTTTATCATTTTCATTTACCCCTCAAAGGACAAATCAATCAATCAAATAGAGAGAAGCCCTTTTTGGAGCCAATTGTAATTTTAATTTTTTTGGCAAAAGCCAAAATTCGAGTTTTTTTTCTTTCTAATTGTAAATAGCGTTTAAGACTGTTTTTAGAAATCTCAAGAAAAAAAAGAAAATATATTATTATATATATATATATATATTATATATATAGAGATAAATAAATAAATCAAGAGGAACTTCCTTCAAAAACATCCTATGCTATTTTAAAAAAATGTATATTTAATATTATTATAATAGAGTAATAAAAAGAGATTTTACTCTTCGCTCAATATTTAAATATATATACAGGGTGCCTATAGGCTTTTAATTAAAAAATATTTTAATTCTTTTTGTAAACATCCTGTATAGATAACAATTTAAAAAACTATTGTAGAGCAATTCCTTTAAAACATCGCTCTTCGGCTCAAATTATTATTATATATATATAATTAATTTAAACATAATATACAGGGTGTATAATTTTTTTAAAATATAAAATAAAAAATTCTCTTTATACGAGATTTTTTCCAGTAGGCCCTAAAAAGAGAAAAAAATAATTAAATAATGAACAAAAAAAAAAATAAATAAATAATAATAATAATAAAAATAAGCCGTTGTATGAAAAAAATATATTTATTTCAATTGACAATTGTTGGTTCACAAGTACAGGTCTCGCTTCTTGTGCTAGAGACTTGGAATTTGCTTCCCGTCCCAGGCGATGTAAATTTTTCTAAATTATATTGACTGCCAATTAATTTAGCAAAATAGAGACGGGTTGTAAATGGCCTCGTAGCGGTGGCAAAAATGGCTGGTGGCCTAATGCCAACAGTTCTTTTAAATAAATAAATAAATAAATGGCCTCAGAAGCCGTAAAAGTTAAATTAAATATAAAAAAATTAATCAATTTAATTAAAAGGACCATCAGCCAAAAATAAATATATTTGCGAATTATCCGTTTATTTGTAAATATTTCGACCCCAGTGACATGCAATCATCTTCATTACAATCAACAGATGTTTTGTAAATCTTTAATTTTTTCCCATCCAAAATAACAAAATAGCTGAATGAATGGAAATTTTATAAACAAGATGAAGATAATTCCATGTCACTGGGGTCGAAATATTTACAAATAAACCGATAATACGCCAAAATATTTATTTTTGACCGACGGTCCTTATAATTAAATTGATTTACCCTTACGGCCGTCTACAAACAAATAAACAAATTAAGTACGATTTTGTTAAAGCCTTGATCATAGAATTCTAAAGTTAAATAAGAACAATGAGATTGGAGGGATGTTCCTCAATTCTTTGCAAAAATCCGCCAAGGAATGTATTCCTATATGCTAACGCAATCTGAGTCATAACGAAAACATTCCTACCAGTTAGCCATTAGCCTGTAGATAAGAGCTACCAGTATTGAGACTAAAGGCCCAGCAGTTAGGCACCCCAAATGGTAGCTTGCCTGTGTGAGAAATAACCTTTTTCAA